>SNQJ01S0027572.1:79152-108017 GCA_010110895.2 Picea sitchensis
AAAACCCCCTCTTCAAAGCCATGTTCAAAGCCCTACCCAAGTTCATTTGCTGGAAATTATGGCTTGCCAGGAACCGAATCACCTTCTCCAACGTTCGCACCCCCAGAGCTGGTAGCCAAAAAAGTTGTAGGCCTCCTGGCAGAATTCTTCTCTTCCAAATCCAAAGCGTTTCCTCCCACCCCCATCTCAACACTCGAATCGGAATGGATCAGCTCTTCTTCTTCCCCCCTTCCCCAACTTCTCCTCTCCCTCCTCCCTCTAGATCCAACTGACAGCTTCATGAAGAGACTGATTACCTTTGCTGGCGCAATAAGCACTAGAGTCACATACTCTATTTCGACGGAGCCTCAAAAGGAAACCCCGGGGTGGCAGGAGCGGGAGGGGTGATCATCTGCCCACGAGGAAATCAAGTGCTATCCTTTCATTGGAACCTAGGCATCGCCACAAATAATCAAGCTGAAACCTATGCTCTGTACCAAGGGCTCCATCTTGCCAAAAGCAGAAACATACACTCTATTTCAGTGATCGGGGAATCCAAGATAATCATAGGGTATGCTCGCAACGGATCCCACCCCCCAAATTTGCACTTAAGAGTCATCTTACAAAGAATTGCGGCAATGCTCAAGCTCTTCCCCCAATATCCAATTTTTTCACGGCCTTAGAAGAAACAATCACTTGGCAAACGCTCAAGCGAACCAAGCAATTGATCTCGAGCAAGGCACGTTAGTCGTTAATGGAATTTCTCACAACATGCCAATCCCATGACACTAAGCACTCGACAAAATGCTCCCCAGTACACTCAGCAAACCGACTGGGCCACGGTGGCTGTCAGAATTTGGACAGCTCATCCTTACGACCTTAGTGAGATACCCACCCATCCCCCCTCACACCTCAGCACTTAGATGCCACCTCCACCTGTCCCCTCCACATGCCCCCACTTCCGTTTATCTCGGCTTCTCGCCACACGCTCCTCCTCAGTCTGCGACCTTCAGCCTCCTTTCTTTCCCTCCCCAGGCTTGGGAAGTCTCTCCGGTGTACCTCGGACAACTCCTGAGCGTGGGAGAGAAATCTGGAGCGAGGAGTTCAAGCGCAGGGTGACGTCCAAAATGTACAGGCCATTAATTCCAGGCGAGGTGAAGGATCCTAGCAGCAGAAGCAATCATGGCTCGAACGTATGGCAAATTGTGGGAAAATGGATAAGTTCCGTGAATCAAATGAAGAGAAGAGAAAGCATCACAGCAGGAGCGGTTCATTGGGGAAGCAATCACATTCCTGTGAAGAACAGAGCAGAGACTCCTCCTCGTAAGCGCACTGGTGGTTTCTACAATTGGGGGAAAGCAGGGAATACACTCAAGATGAACAGGCAAATACCAAGAATTGTCTCAGTGGAGGAGCATGAAGAGTTGGTAAGCACTGTCCAAACACTACAATTACAACTCAGAGCCCTCTCCACACAGGTTCTCTCAATCACAAAAATCACCATCCAACATAGGAGCGAGCAGCAGCGAAACAGGGACGAATGTTAAGCGCTCAGGCAGCAGATAGAGGAGCTCAAATTTGCATCCGGCCCTGTGTCACTCGTCACGAACACTTCGCTCTCAGATGAGGCCTCCTCTCCAGGACCACGCCTTCAATTGGATCTCAACCTGCGGCCTCCAACAGAGGCAGACCACACTGCACCGGACCAGAACAGAATGTAATTATATGCAATGTTTTTTTGTGCTTTTATTAGGTACTTTCTGCAAGATGTTTACCATCGATACACAAACAGACTTTAGTGTTCTAGTTAGCGCCACCCCTGTTCTCCATTTCCTTCTTGGAGAACACAGGTGGGAGCATTTTGATCTCTGCAATTTTTGTAACCACAACTTTACTCTCTGCCTGCGTTTCCTCACGGCTTTTTAATATATATTTTACCCAGTTTCTGTGAAAAAAAATAAGACTTAAGCTTCTTGACTTAATAGATATCTTCCTCTAATATTCCTTTATACTCTTTTAAGAAAATAATCCTTGATAATTCTTGTTTTTATAGATATAGAGTTCAAAAACATTGAATATTTTCTTATACTTTACCAAAAGTAATTTTATATTCACTTAAACTGTCTTTTTTTTTCCTTGGTAATCAATGAAAAAATAATTCAATATTACCTTCACACTTCCCAAAATAAATCTTTTAGTTATACTCCTTCCTTAACTCACGGAATTTGTGAACTTTTAAAACAACCTTTTTTTTTTTAATTAAAACTTTTGACTTTTTTATTATATATCCTCATTTTATACTTTTACCATATATTCTTCACTTCTTAAAATTAATATAACGTAGAAGTTAATTAATTTTTTTTCCTTTCTGTTTTGTTTTAACAAAGGTCACGACTTTTTGTTAAACAGTGGCAATTTACCCTTTTACTTCTATGGCAATTGTATGGATTGGTATAATGAATAGTAGAGTTACTGCACTTATAATCGTGTGAAAAATGTTGTACAGAATAACTTGTGGTTGGACAGTTGTAAATAGTGGATATTGATGTGCGCACTGGCTGGTAATAATATTTTGTTTTATTCTTTTATTTTTCTTTATAATAGGAAAAAATATATTTTCTTTTTCCTTATATATGTATATACATGTATTCTTTATTTTATATCTTTTTTAATCATATATATATACGCGCGCGCGTGTGTGTGTGTGTATTTTTTTCTCAACTTTTTTTTCTTTTTCTTTTTCTTTTGTTTTTTCTTTATGGAAATGAAAACTTCTTGTTCAAAAAATTCTTATCCGTGAATTTCCACGATAGAGATATTTAATTCTTGTGCTGAAGTAAGAGAGCTTGAATTTACCGTAAAATGTGTGGTAGTTTAAACTATTCTTTTACACTTTCTTTCTTCTCAATATTCTTGTCAATGCAAAGTGTAAGGAATCTCTTTACTTTTTTTTTTATTTTTTACTTTTTGTTTTTTAATTTTTGGGTAATAGTTTATTTTTCTTCAATATTGTATTGCGCAACAGAAATTTTAGACTTCAAATGGCCAAGGGCCAATTATGGTCAAGGACCAAAAAAAATTTAGAGAAACTTTGTTTGTGGCCAAAAGCCATATTGAAACAAAGCTCTGATACCACTGTGGTGAACCAAGCCGATTCACCAGGTAAATACCCAATGTAGGTAGAACAACAGGTTATAATCCATAAAGGATAATATATTAAATAATAATGTAATTTAATATGAGATTCTGAGATACAGTAAGAATGAGGGCCTTATATACCCATGCAGGGGTGCCCTTCCATGAAGAGACAAGACCTTTCATTGGGAAGGTGTCTCTTCATTAATTATTCATTAACTATTGTAATGTATTTATATTTATTATTATATATTATGTTCATAACAATGACATTATGATTTTCTGTGATGGGACAAGAAAAGACATTATGAAACTTAAGGAGATCATGGATCTCTACTGCATTGCCACCAATATGATGATACATGTTGATAAATGCTATGTCTCCTTTCTAGGGTCTCTGAAGAAGAGAGTTTTCTTCTATACTCTATTTCCTTGTAATCAGATAAATTTGGAAGATGGTCTGAAATATCTAGGGTTTGTTTTAAAACCTAATGATTATTTGAAAAATTATCAGAGGTGATTGATTGCCAAGGTAGAAAAAAGGTTAAATGTATGGTGTCATAGGTGGCTATCAAGAGGACACAAACCTCTATTATTAAAGTCCATTTTAGAGGCAATACATGTTTACTAGATGTCTTCATCTTGGATATATAGGGGTGTTTTGGAAGCAATTAGAAGGATAAGCTTTAGGTTCCTTTGGTCAAGGTGCAAAGAGAAGCAAGGGCTCCCTTTAGTAAAGTGGCAAAGGTTGGTTGTACCAAAGGACATGGGAGGTTGGGGTTTAAAAGACATTTTTCTCCTTTCAAAAGCATTGGCAGCCAAGACCGTGTGGAGAATCATACAAGGGAAAGTTCTTTGGTGTAAGATTGTGGTTCAAAAGTACATCATGCCTAGGCCCTAAATCTGTAGAGGAATGGATTAGAAGAACAATGAAGAATTTACATAACGTTTATATAATGTGGAAAGTAGTGGTGATAGCGTTTCCAATAATTGGCAATTGGCTCATGTGGAAAACTGAGTCTAGGAATAAGCTTAGAGTAGGGGAGGATTCCTAGGATCAATGTGGGCCTAACTTTAGGTTACTAGAACACATGACTTAGCACCTGAGAGAGAGAGAGGTTTCTATTATCCAAGTCAAGTAGCAAACCCTGATCTAACTTCAATATGGAGTCAAGAATGGAACTCTGTTGACATTCTTAGTTTTGGAGGGGAGGATATTAACCTTTGGGAAGCTTTTGTGTATAAACTCAAAGATAGCCATCTAAGAATTAAAGAAGAGAATGACTACTTGATTTGGTCAAAGAATAATACTGATATTTATTCTCCTAAGGTTGGGTATAATGTATTAAGTTTCAGTGAAGATTTGGGGAACCATAAGTGGTGGTCGAAGGAAGTGTGGAAGCTCAAGTGTCCTTCAAAATCTCGTATATTTATGTGGCTTTTACTCAATAACAAAGTACTTACATGGGATAATCTTCAAAAAATAAATAAACATGGTCCTAGGAGATGTTATTTGTGTAAGGTATGTGAGGAATCAAATTATCACCTTGTTATGTCTTCTTCATATACAACTCGAGTATGGCATGAATTGGAGGGTTTTATTGGATCAAGGAATTTATGGAATGGAACATCCATTTAAGAAGGATTAAAAGACCAGTGTGAAAATGTAAACACAAGGAGGTTCAAGGCCCTTCTTGTGATAGTAGCCTCGAGTATATGGATAGCAAGAAATTCTCGTCTTTTTGATGATGAAGTCATTTGTCCTTTGTAGTGTACTACTCAAGGTTTAAATATATTAAAATGTTTCAAGCAACTGAAACATGTGCAGGCAAGGAGATAGGTTGTAGAGGAGCAAATTGATAAATCAAGCGCTTGGGCATGTTTTGATGGTGCCCCATGTTGAAATATTGTAATTGCGAAGAATATTCTACTTATTATTGAGTTATTATTAAATAGATCAATCCCCTTTCGTGGATTGATCATGTCGGGCTTTGTAAATGACCAAATCCCCTTTTGTGGATCGGTCAAACCCTAATTGTATGAGGCTAATTAAGAAGTCGACCCCTAGGGCTAATTAAAGTGGTGTTAGCAACTAAGTGAAGAAGTCGGCCCTGCTTGGTGAAGAGACACAACCCTAGCACTCCTCAGCTAGTATAAATAAGAGAGGATAGCTCCTCATTATCACACTCACTCAAGTCACTCATCTAGGGTGCAAGTTTGAAGGAAGTTGCAGTTGTCGGAAGAAGAAGAAGAGGGAGAGGCGCATTGCTCAGTGTTGGATATTCTCTAGTGTTTGGTTTATTATCTTGGCATTGTATTGGCAATCTATATTAAGGAAGTTTTTGTTGGGTTTTCTCCCCCATGAGGGTTTCCCAGAATAAATGTTGTGTACCTTGTGATTGTGTTTCTTTCAGTGATCTTGCTTATGCTATTGTTATCTAGTAAATTGAAAAGAATTTAATAGCAGCTCTAAATTTAACATGGTATCAGAGCTTGACTGAATAGATCACCTTTCATTGGGTAATCGAAAAACGTTACTGTTGTCGTACAATAAAATTAAGGCTTTTTATTGGAAGAGAATTTCAGCCTAAAAACTATCTAAGGAAGTGTGCCCTAGCCTAGCAAACTCATTGGCAGCTTGAGCGCATCTTTTTAGTGGCCAGAGCCTCCAGAAAGTGAAACCCTAGTTTTTTATCTGGCACCAGAAAACCAGAACCAGAACCAGTACCAGAAGTACCAATCCAAAATGACGCAGGTCAAGTTTTAAGGGATAAAACTTGAAATTTTTGAAATCAGACTACACCATCCTACTCGCCTCAACCCAGTGCATCTAGTCCCTGGATCAGAATTACAAATTTGAAAGTTGAAAAAATTAGGGTTTCCTCATAAAACCCTAAGTTGCATTCGCAGTTGCGGTCACAGTTGCAGTTGCAATAATAGTTACAGCTGCAGTAGCAGAATCAGTTGCAATGCCAGTTCCTTCATGCCAGTTGCAGCACTAGTTGTAGTTGCAGCACCAGCTGCAATACCAATTGTAATGAAAGTTGTTGTGAAGTGTTGAGACTGTTGCCCTAGTGCACCTTACCCTAGCAAGATACTATCAGAGGTATGTACTTACATATGTTTAAAATGCATTATTATTCTAAAGGATACTTGCAGGAGAATGGATCTTTTGTCATAGATCCAGAAGGATCTCAGATCCAACACATTCAAAGGAATAATGCACACTAGGTTTGATCATCTTGAGGAATAATGCACCCCAGGTTTGATCATCTTGAGATACATCTATTTGTTATGACATTATTTTGACCTTATGAACATCTAGGTTGTATGTTGAAGTTATTACCATCATACTAACCCTTGGTCAAAATTAAAGACAAAGTATTAGATTGAGATTAGAGTTTATTCTCTAACTTAGACTTCTGTCAAGATAGCATAATGTCTTAGTACAAAGAACAGGTTGAAGAAAGCACTTGTCATCTTGAGTGAAGGAGACTTGAAAGAAAAGCAACACACTCATTCTTGAGGACAAAGACTCTAGGTTCTAGGAGAAACCTCTTGCGTTGGTTCCAGGTTACCATGGAGAAACGTTTGATCACAACACTAGAAGAGTGTTGATCTCATTTCATATTGTATTTCTTACTTTTGATCTTTGTTTCAGGAAGGTCACAAGTAAATAGCTCTAAAGAAGCTATTGTGATGATTGTTCTCACTGTTGTTTTATTATTATAAAGAGTATTACTCGTGCCTGTTGTTTCTCCCTTGTTGATCTTGTTTCAGGTCGCAGGTGATAACCTTAAGGAAACTATAGTGACGTTTGCAAGAGGCAACATACTAGATGAGACATGGAGCAGACTATCCAAGTCGTATACGTGATTGTATACATTCAGAAGATGAAGAAGAAACTACTTTTGAGATACAAAGTATCTCATATGGAGATGGACTGTTAGGAGCAGAAGGCTCCAAAGATGACCGAATTGTTGAAATTAGTGCAGCTGCAAGAGCCATTCTTCGGAGGATAGCTAAGACCCTATCTGAGATCTAGGGCCCCCAGTGCACTCCTGGGGTTTCTTGGTTTGGGACCAAGCAGTTAGAGCCATGGCAAAAGACCCTAGTGAGGGCCCCCAATATAATGTTGGGGTTCTTGGTCAAGGACCAAGCAGTAAGTCCCTAGATGTGTTATAAGGCCCCTGGATGTGTTCCAGGGAATCCTTGCTCGGTGCTTGGATTGATCCTTGGATGTGTTCCTTGGTAGTTGATGATGTAAGTCCCTAGATGTGTTCTAGGGCCCCTGGAAATGTGCTCTAGGGCCCCTGGATGTGTTCTAGGGAATCCTTGCTTAAACGCTTGGGTTGATCCTTGGTCTTGTACCTTGGTGAATGAAAGACCCTAGATGTGTTCTAGGGCCCCCCAAATGTGTTATGGGGTACCCTGGTCTTGGACCAGGGAGTTCTAGGTTGTGTACCAAGATGTGATGATGTGTGATCTTCTTCCTTTCTCCCAGGATGGTCCATGAGACCTAGGAGCAGCCACGAAGATGGACATGACCACATCATGGATGTTTCCTCCTATGTAGTGACAATAAAAGTTTATAAGCCATCATGAGACTTGTGTGGACATGTTCTGCAATTGAAGAGGAACCCCTTGACCTTGTCTTGTAGTCCCCCCTTTCTTGTTTTTGTTTCCCTCCTTGTTTAATGTAGTGTTCGGGTTTTATAAGTCACTTTGACTTATTTGACTTTTAATTAATATTTTATTAATTAAAATGTCATTTATTTATTTATTTTATATTAACCCTAACCCTAACCCTCTTCTTAAACTATAAAAAGGAACCTACCCTCCCTCATTCTTACACTCACTTGTATCTTTCTCTCCTCTACTTTCTTGCTTGAGTTTGTTACGGCTACCTCAGTCCATCTTGGTACGGCTCCCTTAGTGGTCTTTCTCTTACAGCTTTGAGGTTTTGCTTGATCAATGTTCTTCTGTTGGCTGGGACTTTCAATCTGGTTCTATTTACTAGCCTAGAAGTGTTATGGACCACCCCTTTGGCTGCCTTTGTGTGCCGCGGACCTCTCCTTGACTGTATTTTGGAGCTGCAGACCTCTCTCTTGATGTTGTGGGTGTTGCGGCCCTCTTTTGGCCTCACTGTGTGTTGCTGCTGGGTGTGTTGAGGGTGCAGCAGCCTCCTTTGTCCTCCTCTTGCTGTGTATTGAGTAGGATGACCTCCTTTTGCTGTGGGCGGACCTTCCTTTGCTGTCCGAAGTGTGCCACTGCTATAGTTGGGTGCTGCAACCCCCTCATTGTTTCTTTCCAAACTGTTGTTGGGTGTTTTATGGTTGTCGTTATCCCAGACATCCCTTGACTCCTTAATTGTTGGTGCTATTATCATGATTGCTGCCTATCAGTTTTGACGGTTTGACAAACTCTAGGTTCCTGTAGCACTTCAGTTCAGTTTAGACAGTTTTGAATGAGTTGTTTTTGGGTGTTTGTAGCAGCCCTATTTTTGTTGATTGACCTTGAGTGCTCCTTGGCAAAACAGTCCACTCAAGATCTTAGTGGAGGTCAAACCCTTGGGGTTTTGACCCATAATCTTTAAACAGAATTTCTGAGCATATTAAAGAGGACTGCATCTAACATCAGGTACATCTTTAACTGTTTTGCTATAGGTACAGTTCAGATCTAATTCTTCTATGGTTTACCTATGTTCTAGCTTAAGTTCAATATCCAAAAATGTTATTTTCAGTTCTTGATCAGTATTAGATTAAGTCTGTTCTCTTTCATATTCAGTCTTATATTTTCAGTATATTTCATCTACTTCAGATTTTGTTTAAAGTGTTGATCTGCTTGTACTGTAGATTTCAATTTTTGAAAAAATATCACTGTTTTTCTTTTCCCTAAAAATCTAACACGAACATTAGAACAAGAACTCACAGTAGATTTGTTCAAAGGATAATGAAGCCACCTTGACAAGAAGCGGAATTCGTTTGAACCCTGACTCAGCTTTTCATATTTAGATTTGGTATTCAACACCAAGTATATCCTGTAAGAGATGATGAAGTCCTTGTAGACTCAGAAGAAATCAAGAGTAAACCTGATCTCAGAAAGGATCAGATGAAGAGGCATCTTCCAGGACTGGGAGACAGATGCTATAAGTTGAGAAGACTAGATTGTAGCTTCAAAGACCTCTAGGAGACATAAAATCTCCTGGGAAGATTCCCTTGTTCAGTGTCAGAGAAAGAAGCCAGTCATAAGGATTGGATATGGATTTTTCCGTGAGACTAGAAGGGAAGTCAGTGTTGACTTCCAAGATTGATCTACCAGATCAAGCATGTTGCAGATGTACAAAGTCTGATGTGTGTTCAGAGGATTCTCCCAGCAAGAGGGAGAAGACTGACAAAACACTTACTCTAATAATTGAAGAAATAGTTCCAGTATTCATGAAGACAACCAGAACAACCATGATTCATATACAGTATGAGATGCAGGGGGAGAAATCCCCGTATTTAAAATTCAGTGGCAGTTGGTGCAGTACATTAGTCGGGCCATGGAGACATGACTACAGTAGCAGATAGAGTTACCTCCATGAAAGAAGAAGAGCTATCTTCAGTATCAGTTATTGTGCCACTCTCATTTTAAGATGAAGTTGTTGCCGTGATGAAGTAGAGGAGTTACTCTCAGATTTCAGCAGTCACAGTGAGAATGGAGCAGCCATTTTCAACTTTAGAGCAGCTGCAAGTGCAGAGTCCCAGTTCCAGAGGAACAGTTGCAGAGAGAGTAGAGGACATACTCTCAGGCAGTGAGACAGGTAGTGCTTTACAGAAAACACACAGAGCTAGTACATGGTTTGAGCAAATTAAGTTGCAGCTGAGCAAGTGTACCAGGTTGGTACAAAGTGATGTGAAAGCTTTAATTTGAAGTTGAAGAAAGAAAGACTCATGTCTGCAAGTTGAAGGAAAGCTTTGTACGTGTTGAAGCAAGCTCCCAGAGCTTGATATGGCAGAATTGACAGTTTCCTGACAAGCTTGGGCTTTACCAAAAGTAAAGTTGATTCTAACCCTTACTCCAAGGTTATGAATGATGAGCCAGTGATGTTGCTACTATATGTAGATGATGTATTCTTGACAGATGAAGAAAAGCTCATCACAGATTGCAAGAAGAAGCTCGCTACAGAGTTTGAGATGAAAGACCTAATGCCCTATTTCCTAGGTCTCGAATTTTGACAGAGCCCAGAGAAAATCTTCCTTAACCAAGGGAAGTATGCAGTTAAAATACGGAAGAGGTTTGATATGTTGGAATGTAAAGCCATGAACACACCCATGGAAACAAAGTTGAAGCTCCTGGTTGATACTTCATCAGAATTGGTTGATGCTACGTTGTACAGACAGATCATTGGATCGTTGATATATCTGACGAACACCAAGCCAGATATATGTTTTGTTGTGAACACCTTGAGTCAGTATCTGGTAGAGCCCAGACGTGTTCACCTTGTTGCTGCAAAAGATGTGATGAGATACCTTAAGGGTACGTTGGACTTTGGTCTCTATTATAATGGAGATCATGACTTCAGACTGATTGGTTATACTGATTCAGATTGGGCTGGAAGTGTTTCCGACAAAAAGAGCACTTCAGGATGGTGTTTCAGTCTGGGGTTAGCTATGACTTCATGGCAGAGTAGGAAGCAATCTAGTATTGATCTCAGCACAGTAGAAGCAGAATACATTGCTGCATGTTCCGCCAGTTGTGAAGCCATATGGCTTCAGAAGTTGTTGACAGGTCTATCTGATCTGGAGATGGAAGCAATCGTGATTCTATGTGATAACCAAAGCTGCATAAAGATGACAAAGAACCATGTGTTCCATGACAAGTCGAAGCACATAGAAATCTGGTATCACTACATTCGTGATATGGTGCAGAGGGGAGCCATAAAGCTCCAATATGTTGGCACGGATGAGCAGGTTGCAGATGTGTTGACCAAGCCTCTGTCTTGTGTAAAGTTTGAGCACTTTCGAGACAAAGTTGGTATAATCTGAAAGGACCTCCCTCAAAAGGGGGAGTGATGCTAATGATAGTATGGTATCCTGACCAACAGCGGGTAGCTCCTAGGGGACTGATCATCCCTGGACAGATCCCGAAGGTCCGATAAGGACGATCTATCAGAGTACATGTGCATGTATATGCTAGTTATGGTCAGTAGTGGTAGCTCCGTTAGGATTTTTATAATCCTAGGGAATCTTATGATTCTTGGGTAGATCCCGAAGGTCCAGTAAGGACGATCTGTTAGAGTACCACGTGGTAGCTCCGTTAGGATTTTATATCCTAGGGAATCTTACGATTCCTGGGCAGCTCCCTAAGGATTGTAAGAGTACCACAAAATGTTGTTGCACCTGCCTCATTTTGTCGCCCCATGATGATGATGATGATGTTGCTCCAGCCTTCGTGTTGTGATGATGTTGTTGCTCCAGCCCTCGCGTTGTGATGAT
Source organism: Picea sitchensis (assembly GCA_010110895.2). Taxonomy (NCBI): domain Eukaryota; kingdom Viridiplantae; phylum Streptophyta; class Pinopsida; order Pinales; family Pinaceae; genus Picea; species Picea sitchensis. The sequence goes on from SNQJ01S0027572.1 coordinate 90,747, forward strand.
GTTGTTGCTCCAGCCTCGTGCTGTGATGATGTTGTTATCTCAACCTCGTGTTGATGATGTTGTTATCTCAGCCTCGTGCTAATGATGTTGATGATGTTGTTATCTCAACCTCATGCTGATGATGTTGTTGTACCATCCTCGTGTTGTTGATGTTGGTGTACGAGCCTCGTGTTGGTGATATTATTATTCTAGCTTCATGCTATTGATGTTGATGCTCCAGCTTCATGCTGAAGATGATGATGATAATGATACTTCAGCTTCATGTTGAAGATGATGATGATGTTGCTACTTCAGCTTCATGCTGAAGATATTGATGATGTTGTATCAGCCTATTGATGTTGTTGTTATACTAACTAATGTTGATGTTTCAAATTCAAGCTCCATGTTGTGAACGATGATGATGATGCTATTCCAGCTCCATGATGTGAATGATGATGTTATTGATGATGAGAAGAACTTCCGATGATTTATAGATATGCTAGTCAGTGTTTCAAATGTTGTTGATGTTGATGCCCTCTCTCTCTCTCTCCTAATGATGTTGTATTGTAGAATACCCTTCTTGTTAAGGGGGAGTGTTGAAATATTGTAACTACGAAGAATGTTCTACTTATTATTGAGTTATTATTAAATAGATCAATCCTTTTTTGTGGATTGATCATGTCGGGCTTTGTAAATGACCAAATCCCCTTTTGTGGATTGGTCAAACCCTAATTGTATAAGGCTAATTAAGAAGTCGGCCCCTAGGGCTAATTAAAGTGGTGTTAGCCACTAAGTCAAGAAGTCGGCTCTGCTTGGTGAAGAGACACAACCCTGGCACTGCTCAGCTAGTATAAATAAGAGAGGATAGCTCCTCATTCTCACACTCACTCAAGTCACTCATCTAGTGCGCAAGTTTGAAGGAAGCTGCAGTTGTCGGAAGAAGAAGAAGAGAGAGAGGCACATTGCTCAGTGTTGGATATTCTCTAGTGTTTGGTTTATTATCTTGGCATTGTATTGGCAATCTATATTAACGAAGTTTTTGTTGTGTTTTCTCCCCCGTGAGGGTTTCCTAGGATAAATGTTGTGTACCTTGTGATTGTGTTTCTTTCAATGATCCTGCTTATGCTATTATTATCTAGTAAATTGAAAAGAACTTAATAGCAGCTCTAAATTTAACACCCCGGGAGGGGAGCCAAAGACCTGGAGATGGGAGATCATTATATCTAGAGGATACACACTTTTTAAATTTCAATGTTGGAGTGGGGTTTGGTACTAATAATCAAGAAGAATCGACGGCTCTTAAATTGACCCTGCTACTTGTTATCACAAGATTTAACACATGTGCAAAGCCCTTCACAAGATGCCAAACTTGTATAACAATTGGAGGTAGTTGTCATTGTCACCTAGACAAGTACTTCCCTCGTTTTACCAATGGATGGAGGTCCAACACAAGGGAATCTTCCCTTGTGACCTCAAAGTATTTTATAGCAAGTCTACGGCCCCCTATCTTGGTCACTTGAAGAGATAAGCTAGGTCTAGGGAAATGGGGTAGTTTGGAAAGAATTTACGCAAGACAATTGGTTGTACATGTGTGAGAGAAATATTCCAATGCATAAAACAACCAAAACCAAGTTTAAGAAGTGAAATATGAGTCCCCAAACACTAGCTATCAATGAAGGAGTAATTAATCTTGCAATAACTAACAGTTTATATCAGCAAACTTTATTTGTAACAGCACCAAGAAATCAGCCCTCAAAAATTGCCAATAAAATCTTAAAATACAACCCTTAATAAGTGGAACAAGATCCAAGTGTTTAATAATGAATGCAGCCTTCTTAAACCACAATACTAAGTAAGTTATGAGCAATTTGAACAAGCCCTAATGGTCGTAACTATCTTTTATAACAGCAGCAAGTTAATGAGTGAATTTGCAAATCAGTTGGCAATATTGAGCAAAAGAAAGTGATTAAGCATTCATCCAACAAGTTATCCTTTGAAAGAGAGTGGGTTTATTGGAGTTTGCATACACTTATAGCAAGAAGATTAGTGTCGTTTTCCTTCTCTTGAGCAATGGAGTCGAGCTACACTTTGAATTTAGACTTATATAGCCAAAAGAGTGAGGAAAGGGAACCCTAAGACTATATACTCATAGGCTTAGGACCAATCTTCAAGAGAACAAACCCTAGGGTCTAAGGACTTATAAACCCTAGGTGGCGTTTTATTTTCTTCTAGGATGTCTAACTCAAGATCCAAATGAACTAGGATCAAACCCTAGGGTCTAAAGACTTATAAACCCTAGGTCTTGAAACTAGCTAAAGACTTAACCTAGGAGGATAAATACTTATAATCCCTAGATTACGTCTTTAAATGCTTAAACAAACTTAGATAAATGAAATAGGGAGGGGGATAAAGACTTACAATCCCTCCTAGGGTTTCAGCAAGAACAAGGTAACATGCAACAAATTACCACATAGCATTCACCACAATATACCATAAACATTTAAACTTGACAAAGAAGACTTACTCAACCAAGTCGAAATGCATGAGGAAACCCTAGCTCAAGATCATCCACCAAGAATAAGACAACATCCACAAAGATCTTCACTCCAAAGGTGCACACAGGTTATCCTTAGCGAAAAAGAGAAGACAGAAGCAAGTAGTAGCGATCTCACACAATAGTGAGTTGTGATTTACAAAATGGAGCACTCCCTCTATATATATGAGGTAACCAAGCGCATATGTCCACATAAATGTCTAAAACAACAATAAATCCATGGCGCAACTAGGGTTGACCCCTCAAGTAGGCTCTAACAATAGATAATCATGCTAAAACATCAAAATAGACCCTCCAAAGCCACACGTGTGGGTGACATCATCCTCCAAGAAGGTGTAGGAGGCCTCCAAAGGCCACGTCTCATCATCAAGGTGCCAAGTGTGGTGGAAGGTGACCTCTCCTCGTCAAAGGCCATGTCTCATCATCAAAGATCCCAACTCATCAAAGTGGTGCCCTAATGGAAAACAAGCCCCAATCCATGAGAGTGTCATGATGTCATCATCCATGTGCTCAACATCCAAGGTGAAAAGATTAGCATCCAAGGTGGGATGAAGGTGCATCTTGTCTCTTCATGGTATTCAATCATGTGCTAGTGCAACGTCCTCCATCCAATGCCTAATAACCTCCAGGGAACAATGCCCAAGGTGTGGGCTTCTTGCCCATCTGTGTGTTAGTATGATTGTATCTGCAAAGTAAGGGCTCATTTGTCCATCATCCAAGGTCCAAGAGGTGTGAGAGCCTGTATTGAAGGAGACAAGTCATCAAGTGGCCCAACGCTCTGCATCACACATGCTATGTCCTACATAAAGTGCACAAAGTCCTGGGTGAAATCACAGGGACGTCCTCCAAATACCATGTCAGGTGCACCCAAGTCAATAAAAGTCATGGAATCAAGTAAAAGCAACAATCACAAAGGGAAATAGACCTTAGAACCATACAAAGTAAGCCATCTATTAATACAAAATCCAAATGAACAACTCTCATTGGGTATTCCCTTCAAACTTCCCATTAGCTCAAGACTTTATGCAATTTGGCAAGTTTAGGTATGGGGGGACCATCAAAAGACCCCATTAGGTGTGCCAGTACCCAAGTGGAGGGATTTTCCCCAATAAACCATTTAAGAGTAAGTTTCATAATGAAACGTGTTGGTCTTACTTCAAGGTACCATATTTGGTCCACTTCCAGGAGGACCTTTGTAGAGGGAGCGCTTGTTGCTTGAGATACCCTTTCCTCGGTACCTTTTGCATTCCAAACTCCGTTCTTGCCTTTTGATATTCATTTATTACTTGCAAGTCCCCTTTGCAAGTTTCAAGCATTATTCTTTCATTTTTCTTGTCGGGATAAAGTCCTGTATAGATGTGCATTCAGTGCATCAGGACAAGGGGCAATTACCATTAGAGGGGGTAGAGCCCAAGTTGGCCTTAGGCTTTTACAGTTGGCCATTCATTTCCCATTCTTTCTTTCTTTTACAACATTCTTTCTTTATTATTATTTTTTATAGTAGTTGCATCAACCTCGGCATTCTAGCCCTTGTTCTCACGGGAAAATGAACCATGGCCCCTTTTGGGATACATGTAAAACTATCACCAAAGTTTATGTTGAGAAGCATCAAGGTTGAAAAAGCTTATAAAGGATCTAAAGCTCTCTTTTCCCTTTGGATCAAGTACAAATAGGCAATCCGTTGAAATTGGAATCTAATGAAAAATTTATTTAGGGTGTTAACATCACTAACTCTTTGTGGACGTGAAGTTTTTGAAATCATACTACAAGACAAAAATGCAGGCAAGCTGAAAAGGTTCAAAGGAGATTGATCCTAACTATTCTTTGACATAAATAGACAAATCCTATGAAGTAAACTCCGAAAAAGCAAGCATGCACTCACTAGATCCAAACAATGTGAGAAACAAGCATCATAATAATTTGCCAACGAAGGCCATTATAGAAAGCTTGAAAGGAAGACATGGAACAAGGAAGAACCCAATTAAAGAAAAGGTGGAACAACGGGTATTGGTTAAAGCATATTGTCGAGAAAGCCAAAGACTTGTCTACAAAAGAAAAATAAACCTCATTCATGGGGAAAAACACCAAGGGAATGACAATTTCTGTTAAAATCATTATTTGCATACAAAAACAAATGTTCCTAGAGTAAAACAACAAATGAGATAGTCAAGGACTCCTTCTCATTATATTTTTGGTGACATTGGAAGGTGGCAAAAACCTACAATGAATGGGATGTAAGTGTTTGTTAAATATTCAAATTAAATGACATAAAGACAAGAAAACTTTCCATACTTAGATCTACTACCTCCAATCACCTTTGTACGCTTAGAGAGATCTTTAATGGGAAAACTCACTACATATGGAAACACAAGGAAGAAGCATTGCCATGACAAGAAAATCCTAATTATAGTGAGCACCCTATTACACTTCATATTGTATAAGGTTCCACATTGTGATTTTCATCACACTAATGGAGATTTGGTGTTGGTTCCTTGGAGCTTTTGGATTGAATTGGGGGAATTCATCTCCATGGAGCCCATTCTCTTCATTACATTGCATCACATGATGGAGGTCTTTGGTTGGAGGAGCTTCACTTTTCCTTGGTTGGATGATTGTGCTTACTACTTGACGGTCTTCTTACCATGTGCTTGCCATGTTGATCACCCCTTGGTTGCATTTTTTACGGATGTTGAGCAAACTATCTCATTATGGTGGTTTGGTACATATGCTTATCTTAGATATGGATGATGGTTCTAGCCCCAAGGGGATAGATGATGATGGTGTGAGGAGATATAAGTTTCATGATTGTTGGAGTTTCCTAGTGACTTTTGCATGATGTTGTGGTACAATCTGGTGTCATTGGAAGGGGTGTTCTACATGGGCCTCATGTGTTGGATGTGTGATGGGAACGTGCTTGATGGTTGGAGGGGTTAGCTTTTTTTATTGTGTCCCTTTCTCTTGTGATGTTTCTATGGTGGGATGATTCATATTGCCTTTGTGGGATTTTCCTAGGTGATTTAACTTTACGGTGTAACATTTGCTAGACATCACCTAGGGGGGAATGTTTTTCATGATGTTAGCACCCTCATTGATATGTGATTTCCTGAGTTTGAGTTCGAAAAGAGGGGTATTGCATATAATTTGATGGTTATCTAACCTTTTCCTAAGGTTAGATGGTGATTTTTGATGTAATAATCCCTGGGTGGTGGTGCACCTTAGGTTGGAATTATGTTTTGTTGTTATCATGATGGAGTTTTGCTTGGGAGAACATATTGTATTTACATGGTACAACACTTTATTAGAGTGCACCCCTTATTAGCACACATGTTCATGGTGACTTAATCAATTGGTGACTAACTGCAGGGGGGCCATGATTTTATTTCAGCATTAACCTTTCTACACACATGTTGAGGTTGATTTAACAGTTTAATGGTTAAATTAATCTAATTTATCCAGATTAAGGTTAATATCTTGAGTGCCCTACTTTATTGGTTTCCTTTTCATACTTGGAGTGGTTAGTTGGAGTTAGTTGAGGCTTTCTAGTGGTACACCCCCCTTCTTGGGCATAGTTTTCCAGGCATGCGATATTTATTTGTTTCTTAGAGAGGTTGGCACACTTCTCTAGGGCGCATTTTCTTGGGTTAGTTGGACACATTTATGACATGACATATGGAGGAGTATTTTATTGATGAGTTGTAACCACTTTGGCACATTCTCCTAGGGCACACTTCATTGGAGAATATTTTATTATTTATGGGTGGTTTAGGTAGTTACATGGCACGCTTTTTTAGGGAGAGCCTCTCCTAGGTGCTCTCACATCTTTATTACATAGATATTTCAGCTACACTAGTCATCAATTGACCTTCATTGGAGAATGTCGTCACCTCTTTGACTTGGCATATATATTATTTTACTAGAGGTGGTTATGGAGGAGTTTTATCGAGGGGCGTGTGGCATTTTTGGAGGGCCACATGTGCAGCTTGTGCATACATTTACTTGGTCATATTACTAATCTTGAGCATATTCTTGGAGGGCGCATTTGTGGAGACATTTCTTACTATTCTTGGAGATAGATATTTTATTGTTTCATGGAGCTTTGACATGGTCAAAACCCTAATTCGTCTTTATCTCCTTGTATTTGTCTTGTGGAGATGGTCCACTTCCTATTTTGGGGGTTTTGACTACTTCATTTCTTGTGGAGCACTACATCTACTTGGCATCTTGCACATTCATCCATGGAGTTGGTTACCTAGGAATTCATACATGTGGATTGTTTGCATGCATATTGTGGACCTCTTGCTATTTTTGGAGGAGGTTGTTATGAAGCATTCTCCTAGGAGGATTACTATATTGTTTATTCTCTCATGTATCTTGGAGGGCGCACTTAGTGAGTTCTCCTAGGTGGACCTCGGAGCACATCCTCCTATGTGGAGAGTTATTTTATTATATCTTGTATGTATGCAGTCTTGTAGGGTGCATTCCATGTGGACACCTGGCATTTGATTTGGTTTGATGCCTATTTTTGGTGGTGCGCCCCTTTCATGAGCATGAGGGTGAATTGGCTTGGAGAGGCTAGTGTCCACATGTTGTGACATGGTCAACAATGGATTGAGGAGAGATATAACTACTCCATTATTATAATCTCTGTTTGACTTGACATGGAGTTAGTTAGCAAAAAATAATATTTTATTGTATGAGAGAAGAGACTCACTCTATAAAGAGGAGCTCTCTTTCCATTGTAATGATGGTTGGATTTCGGGACCTTTCCCCTTGAGTTTAATTGACATCTAGAAGGTGATGCAAGAGCAAAGGTTCCTATCCTATGAGATGTATGCATTGGGCTTCACTCATTAAATGTTATTTATGGAAATACTTGCAAGAGGATATGCTTTGAAGGGCTAATACATGGTAAGATTGTACCTTTCTTCTTCAATTTGAGTTTTTGCAACTTACCTATTAGAAGTGTCTTGATGGTGGTTGATTTCCCTTTCAATACCTTTGATGTATATTTAATGGAAATGCCATTGTGATGGTCAAATCTCCTCATTTTGGTTGGCTAGAATTTACCTTTTTCCATTTGATAAACATGCCCACAAGTTATCTTTAGAGATTCTTTTTAAATGGTTACTCCAAGTACATTTTACATTTCTTATTGACAAGCTAAGGAAGATTCCAGATATGATCATTCAGCTCTTTCATGTCTTTATCATATACAAAAACATCACTAATAGTTTTCTCATTTGACTACATGCCCAATGGATAGGCGCTAGGCTTCATCTACCCATCATCATTTCATTTTTCCTGCACTACTACACTTGTTTTGTTAAAGCCACTCTTCATTTCACCTTGAGCCCTTATTGCCTTAAGCTTTAGAAATCTTGCCTTAGGGAAGCCCCCCTTGAGTTGGAGAAGAGCCAACCTAAAGTGTGAAGAGGGTTGGTGAGGTGACATTGGCCTCCCTCTTAGTTGCCCATAGGCTAGTACCAATCTTTTGGACTTTAATCTAAAGGTGTTGAGTAACATACCTTAAAGAGGAAATAAAAGAAAGAATTGCAAACGTTTGAGATAGTAATTAGTTGTAATTTTAGGAACCTCCTTATTTTCTTCTTCTCCTTTATGCTAACTAAATATGTAGGAACTCTATTTAATACAATTTCAAACACTATCAAAACTTGTTATGGGTCCCATAAGTTATTTTAGCCTTGCAAATGTCCTTAAGAAATTAAGTTCAATTTATTTCTTATTTACTAACAATCTTATCCTTCCTCCCTTACCAAGGAGAAGCTTTGTTTTGAGAACACAATCAATTAGTGCCAATGTTTAATTAAACTAGTATCATGAATTTGTGTTTCTTTACTTGAAAAGGACATCCAATGGAGATCATATCCGTAAATACTCATCAAGTTGTACAATTTATGGCCTAAGCCAAACAATGGGCACGCATTAAATCAGCCACCCCTGCTATATGACGTGTTATCCCCTAGACTAGGGATAACTAAGGAGATCACGTCTTGAGGCCCACAGGTTCTAGACAGGGAATATCGAGAGCCACACAACTTGAGCATGGCCCCGGAGGACCCCTCTTTTCTTCAGTGCATTCCATTCATCACCACAACAGTATACATCCCACCAGCCTGATCCTGAAGTAGCGGTGGGTCTTGCTCCATGAGGTAATGAGTCTGAGTATCATGGTATGTATCACTCTGATTTTTGAAGTACTTGAATATGTTGTATTGAATCCTTCTTCATTTCATGATGTTTGCTTGGAAATTATGCTATTTGCCTCGTTTATACCTGGAAGGGTAACACGGTGCCCTAGTAAGTTGGTTTCCCTTTAGGAGGGGTTGCTATTAGGTGGGTTTCTGAAAAGTCATCGTTCGTTCCCTCCATACTTACCACTTTCCATCCTTATTCCTTCCATCCCGTCTATCCTTGTTTGGGCATTGGGATTGGCTACGCTAGGAAGGGTTGTACCTTACCTTGTGGGAAGAAGGGGCTAAAGGCCCAGAGGGTAAAAATAGTTGGCAAGAGTTAAAAGCCAATGTTGAAACCTTTGAGATGCTTCGCCCAAGGATCCTCAAGAAAGCTATGAAAATCTTCTCAGTAAGAAAAGGGGACCCATAAGATACATAAACACTCAAGGCACTAGTTGATGGATTGGAGGTCTCATCACGAGCCGACCTATTATGACCACAGGCATGTAGCGGTATGACACTACCACCTATATGGTCACCAAATCAGGGTAGTGGTTCTTGGTGGCATAGCCAAGAGAAAGGAGGTCTCATCACGAGCCAGCCTTCTCATTTCCGTGAAATGTTTGTGGATAACATTGTCACCTCTGGTCATCAAGCCAGGGCAGTGGCCCTCAACTATTCCCTTGAAGCACAAAAGCAAAACATCAAAAGAGATAAAGCTAAGAATAAAACGCAATGAATGGGCTAGGAAACAATTGCATTTATGACAAGGTGAAGTTCGCCCTCTACAAAGGCACCCATAGGTAAGACTTTACATTTCCCTTTTATCACATGCACCCCATGCCCAAATACTTACCCTATGCCACCTCATACACTTACATGACTTGGATTATATCCTACCTGGGAAACACCCCAAACTTAAGAGAGGTTAGCCCAATAGGACACCTCGAGACCTTCTCCAAACCTAACTTGTCAAGTTGCATAACGTCTTTGAGCATTTGTCTGGGTTAAGGGGCGTTTGATGCACATGTTTGGGTAACTTAATTATTGGATGTGATTTACATGCTATGATCCCTATGACTTATGAACCCGTGGAGGGCGTAATTGTTGTTGTTGCAGGACCTTGTCCGGTGGACAGGTACACATGAGGGAATGATTAGCTCGGACCTTCATGGGGGCTTAAAGCCCACAAATGGATGTTGCAACCCCAGCCAGGGGTAAGAAGAAATTGAAAATTTGCACTGGGAAAAAGAAGGACATTGCCTTCAAAGGCACCTTGGCAGACCTAGACCTAGGGGGACCTTGCTCTTCCACATGGACGTTAGCCCTTGAGGGCCCTTGAGCATGGTTTTCGTTTTGGGGGCATTTATGAGCATGGTGGCACGTACTGGGGCCTCTGAAGGACAAGCGCCCTACATTTTAGGCCCAACGTTCCACCTTTAGGCCTCAACGTCACCCTAAAAGGGCTTGACGTCACCCTTGGAGGTGTCTTTAGATGTTAAATAATTTTTATTATGACAAAATTGAATTTTATTGTAAATTGGCCAAGTCGGCCTTATTTTGACCTGAAAATTAATTAAAGGTCAAAATTTTATATAAATAAACATAAAGTGCTCTCATTTTTACATCACAACTCACCTCTCACAAGAGGGAGAACTGAAATTTTCGCCCTAAAGAGGTTATTGGCTGAAATTACCAAGGCACACTTGCTTGGAGGCTATTTTGGATGCATTTTGGATCATTTCTTGGTGAAATTTTGGCAAATCTAGGGGTTTTCTGCTTGATTATTCTTGGTGAAGTAAGTAAATCTGCAATTTTCAATTCATGATAAATGTCTATGGTATGTTTACTTGTTCATATGTAAGATTATGAAATTGCTTGCTTGAAACCCTAGGAGTAAGAAACACAAGGTGCTTCTTTCTTCCTCTTTATTTTGCTAGTTTTGAATAAGAAAATCTTGTCTAGACAAACTTCTAGAGCCGTAAAGTGCTAGCACTTTAGAAACTTTGTCTAGTTCTTATTGCATTAAATATTTTTCAAGAGTCTAAGGATAGGCGAAATCACTAGGGCCTAGAAGTGCCTACACCCTAGTTGCACCTTCTCTTTGAGGCTTGGTGGTTGAGAACTTAAGGTACTACTTCTCAAACTTCCACCTTGTTATCTTTTAGACAAGTATAATCATTGTTGTCTCTCCAAGTTAATGTGCTGATATAATTGACTCCATAAACCCTAAACGCACTAGTCTCTTGACTCTCTTTTGTTGGAAGGTTGATCAAACACTCAAACACTATTCTCTTAAGCTATTACTAATTAAATCTAACATTTATTTAGCCTAGATCGCTAACTTTCTTGCTGTTGTTATAAATGTTTTCTACAGCCATCTAACTGCAGCAAATTTTTTTGCATAATTGACTTTGAATGCTAGCTAAACACTTTAGAAGTTGCTTATGACATTTGATTATCATTATGGTTGGTAAATGTTATATTTTCACTGTCTTTTCAAGCAATTTTGAAGAGTTTTTATTGCAGTTGTTACAATTTATTAATTGTTGTTGTAAACTTATTAACTGCTGCAATTTTATATCAGCTAGCACTTATTTTCACTGTCCATTGTCTATTGAGGTGTTATTATCATATTTGTACTTGGAATTATTGTATATGCATGCTATATTGTCTTTTTCCGGGCAGGTACATCAAGCACTTCATTAACCTCATCTTTTAGACACAGACTTAGTGACTTTGGTAACCAGTGAGAGGGGGGAATAAATCTTGACCATAACCTCCAGCCCTTTAGGTTACTGGGGACGCCTCCCCTTGGGTAGACACTGCCTATCCCTAAAAAGTGGGGATTTCCTATTAAGGTGACAGTGATAGAATATCATGTCTATTACGCCAATCTCCCTTACTTGCCTTGGAATTTGGGCAAGTACAGATTGCGCGATAACATTTTTGGCGCCGTTGTCGAAGAACACTGAGTCAATATTCCTCAACGACACTTTTTTGGTAAGCCTTTCCCTCAAAGCCTTCATCTGACGAAGCTTACCTAGCGACTCCACTAAGGGTGATTCCATCACTCCCTTTGATAATCCTTAAAAGGATATATGGTGACTCAACTGACCTTTTCCAAGGTGGCACCTTACTCTCAATTTTGTGATATTTCCAAGATATGGGATCATGGTGCCCTGGGAACAAGTGTATCCGACTATTGATTTTGAAAGTTTTCAAGAATACCCACATTATTTTGATATAAAATGGTTAAACAACTCTCCAAGATTCGGAGGCCTCCCAGTTACTCACATTGTAGAATTCTTGAAGTATATAAAAGATAGAATTTGAAGGGGAGGATGATCTGGTAAAATTGTTCATACTTTCCCTGCCGTCTTTTTTGCAAGATTGGATTAAAGGTCGTTGCGAAGATAAGGGTATATCATCTTTCGTAGACCTCATCAATAGGTTTATTGAGTTTGTGAAACCACAATGCCAAACATATGAAGATGCCCTTCAAAATCTCACAATAGCCCTAGAGGACGAAGGATTCACCACTAAGATTGTGGAAGATCTCAGGGATGTATACCATACTCAATACCAAAAACCCTTTGATTTAGAAGGAGAAATTTATGAAGAAAGTTGTCAACCCCTTGAAGAGGAGCAAGATTTTTCCCATGATTCAATAGAATGCAGTACAGACTTAACTAAAGAAGTGAGTTATGAGGATGAAGCACTAGTATCCGCTCCTTCGTCCGATGAAGCTCTCCAAGATCCTATCTCTCTTGCACAAGACAGAGAATGAGGTGAATCATTTTCCTTTCCCGGTTTTTTATGACACTTTGTCCTATGATTCAGAAGGTGAAGAAGTAAAGGAACCCTTGGAAGAGCCAGGTCCTTCATTTTCTTATGACGACGAAAAGATGATTAAAGAGACAACTCTTAGGGATGATGTACTAGATGCCCTTCCATTTGATGAAGTCATCCAAGCCTTTGATGCTCCTGCACAACAAGAAGTGAACACGGTAAGTTATTTCCCTTTCCAAGGTTTTGATGATGCTTTATTTTATGATTTGGAAAGTGAAGAAGTATTAGAGGAGCCCTTGGATGCATTAATTCCTTCATGTTATGATAAAGATAGTGACATGGTTGATAATATTGATGAGTTCGTACATGTTGGAAGACGTAAGTGGGATGAGATTGGTTCTGATGAGGATCCCATTTATGATATGGAATGATATTTTTGAATGTTGCCTTTACAACAATCATATGATGTTCCTAATAATTTTGACATTTGGCAACAACATGATGATATAATTACAGAAGTTTCCCAAGCACCCAACGATGTCCCAATGCAAAGTTCTCCTGATGATTTTCGGTCATACCTTGAGGATTTTGATGAGTATCCCTTTGAGCACTTGGATTTATTCTATGAAGAAGATTATCAACCTTCATTGTGCTCAAATTTTGATAAAGGTGAGGACATTGCTTGCATGAAGCAGGATACTTGTGACAAGGACGGATGGAAGACGGGCAAACTGGCGAAACTAAGACTATCCTACCACTGTCACCTCAATAGGATAGCTCCTTCTGTTTAGGGTGGTAGGCCCAGGAGAGACGTCCCCGATGACCTGAGGTTTTGAGAAGGCAAGGGCTTAAAAGGCTAAGTAATATTTTCCCCCTCACAATTCACCACCGATCAGAAAGTCCCGGCTAATCAGCCAATAAAGATAAATAATAACCAAAAGTGTACCTGCCCGAGACAAAGCAACAAGGAAACTATACATGCGCAAGATCACTTGCTTGGTTAGTACTTCATATAATCAAGGACTTTTGATATAAAGCAATTTGATAGACAATATTGATGAAGCAAGTCAACGATGTACAATAGCAATGATTACAATATATATCACTTCTCAATAAATGCTAATGAAGCTTCACTATAAGCAATGGCAATTTATCATCAATGTAACAATACTAGAAGCAACGCCTTAGCCAATCATTCAATTGCTTTAAAGATAAAATAAATGTTGCATAGTATAACACAAGTAGATAATGGCAGCAATAGGGTTAGAAGTGGTTAATGATTGTTCAAGAGTATTTAGAAGTTGTGTGTGATCAAGGTACTCAACACAAGAAGTCTTAGATCAGTGCGTTACTAGGGCAAATGGAGTCAAAAATCACTGCAAAAGTTGAAGGGTCGTGATGATATTGATAGGGCTAGAGACAAGAGGGTTTGATGTTGAAGTGTTGCTAAGGCAAGGCTTCAGCCAATCAAACCCTAGGGGAGACGGCTCACTAAGGTGTAGTAAACCTAGGGCTTAGTGCGTCTTCCTCCTTCTCTAGCTCAAAAGACAAATTTGAACGGCTAGCTTGAATAATAGATGGTAGGGCTAAAGACAAGAGAGTTAGATGATGGAGTGTTGCTAAGGCAAGGCTTCATCAATCAAACCCTCGGGGAAAACGACTCACTAAAGTGTAGAAACCCTAGGCTTTAGTGTGTTTTCCTCCTTTAGCTCAATGACAAGATAAAAACGGCTAGGCTAGAAGAGTAGAAGTAGAGTGTTGCTATGGCAAGGCACTATCTAACTTCAGCAAATCAAAATGGCTCTTAGCTTAACTTAGTAGGGACATGAAACAAGGACACCAACATGTGCTTGTCCCCTAGGGTTTAATCCAACAAATTATAATAACAAAATGCAAGTAAACAACACCATAACAATTCAATAAAGAAGTGTTTTGCAGAAATTCACTTACATCCACCAAGCATTCATATAGCCAAACCCTAGTTGTAAACATTCCACCAAGAAAATGCCAAAATAGCCAAGAAAGAGACTCCAACAACTGCGCATCAAAATTTCAGCCAAAACCCTAAAGGAGGGCGCTAATTTCAGACCTCACTAAGTGTGAGTGAAAGATGATGATTAAAATGAGTGTTTTAGCTCTCTACTTATACAATACCAAGTGACCTTAATAAAATTTAGGTCACCAAAAGGCCGACAAAGCCAAAATGCCAAATAATATTGTTTTACATTAAATGTGATAAATTAAAACCCTAATCAAGCAAAAGTAAGACGTCATGCCCTTTCTAGGGTGACGTTATCCCTTTTTAGGGCAGCATTGACCTCCTAAAGCAAAACGTTAACCCTCCTTGGGCCTCTCCAAGCTGCCACAACTGCCATGACTGCCTCCCCAAAACGTCCACAATGTTGGATGACATCATGGGCATCCTGGGTGACGTCATGGGCCTTCCAAGGCCAACATTCCAATGGAGAGGGCACAACCCCCCTAGGAAAGGCT
Source organism: Picea sitchensis (assembly GCA_010110895.2). Classification (NCBI taxonomy): domain Eukaryota; kingdom Viridiplantae; phylum Streptophyta; class Pinopsida; order Pinales; family Pinaceae; genus Picea; species Picea sitchensis. Next base: position 105,759 of record SNQJ01S0027572.1, read on the forward strand.
CTGCCAGGTTGCCTCTGTGGAACGTCCTCCTCTTCTTCGGTGCAAACCCCTCTGTCTTGTCTTTGCCCCCTGCTGGAGTCTCAACATCCATCTAGTGGGCTCTTCAGCCCCATGGAGGTCCGAACTAATCATCTCCCCATGTGTACCTGTCCAATATGGTACCTATCCATCGGGTATGATCCTGCACATCAACAGATACGCCCTCCATGGGCTCATAAATCACAGGGATCATAGCAATGTCGATCACATCCAATCATCAATTTTATTAAACATGTGCATAAAACCACTTTTACCCAGCCAAGTGCTCAAAGACATCATACAAATCTGCAAGGCAAGTTTGGAGGAAGTGACAGGGCGTCCTATTGGGCTAGTGTTGATCCATATGGATGTCGGTGGCCTCCCACCTATTCCAACTGGTTCATTTTGGCAATTTTCCAGTTTGGCATTTTTTTTCCTAGTTTTCGGGTCCCTGACTTGCGGGGTCGTTTTGAGGCCATAGACAGCGTTTTTAGAGATCGCCACAGTCGAAAATGCTCTTTACTAGATTAGACCAAAATGTGTAGTCCTCGGATAGACCTTTCCAACGGGCTATCGTGCGCCTAAAACGGAGATCGTATGCAAAAGTTACGACCCCGAGAAGTTGACCAACTAACTTACCCAAACAGGGCCCACATGACTTTTGGTGCTTCATCTCCTAGGGTTAGGTTTTTGGATGTCTAGGGTTTTTGACATTCCTGTTTATTGTAAAAAGGCCTGCAGAGCCTCATTGTAATCATCTTCTTGCGAATGAGCGCAGTCGTCACATCTCTTCTCAGAGATAAGTCGCCACCATTCCAGCAAGCTTGTTTTCTGCTGCATTTTACAGTTTCAGCTTATTTCCTTATTGAATAGAAAACCAGTTTTACTGTATCCTTGTTATTCTGTGTTAAGCATCTTTTAATAATCTGTATTCATTTCGTTCTGCTCATAAAATCCGGATCAGTGGTATCAGAGCGGTCTGCTCCTTGTTGTCTTAATGCATGTCCCCAACGAGGTCAGGGTACAAAGAATTGAGTCTCAAGCTTGTTTCTCTTGAGGACAAAAGCTCTCGCACGCCCAAACAACCTCTCATGGAAGGAGAAAAGAAAGATGACGGGACAAGAGATCCTTTCAAAATGTTGCTTGAGGAAGCCCTCACACAACAGAGGAACGAGATGATGGATAGTTTCACGCAAATCCTTCGGCGGCTACCAACAAGCGACGCATCTTCCTCGAGCGGAGGCACCGCCCCCTTCAAGGTACAAATCAACTTCGATATTCCTGTATTTGAAGGTCAGATAGACGCGGATGTTGTAGACAAGTGGTTGAATCTACTAGAAGGGTATTTTTCTGTCCATAACTTTTCAAATAGAGAAAAAAATACTTTTGCGCTCCTCAAAGCCGTTCCACATGTCAAAGATTGGTGGGAAACTTTCTGTGAGCAAAAGGAAAGAGAGGAACCCTCATCATTTACAGTCACGACCACCTGGGAATCATTCAGGGATGCTATTAAGGAACAATACTACCCTGTTGGAAGCTATGACGACTTGTATACCAAATGGACCACACTGCGGCAAGAAAGAGACCAAGCAGTGCCAGATTTCACAAATATCTTCCATACCCTGCGCACCAAGCTGCGTATCAAAAAAGATTCAGAGCAACATCTGGTGCTCAAGTACCGTGGTGCTCTACATAGATACATCCAAAGCGAAATGGAATTTATGGACATCTCGTCCTTCGGCGCGGCCTATCGATATGCCGTCAAAATCGAGCAGAAGCTCAAACAAAAGACACGACAATTTGAGCCTAGGAACCCCTCGCAACAAAAACCAAGAAAGGGCGACCCCAACCTACAGAACAAAGGACAAGGCAAAGATGGACAGTGTCATGACAACCAGTCCACGCCGCAAGCAAAGAAGGACACCGGAAAAACAAAGAAGGATATCGAGAAGTGGTGCAACTTCCATAAGAGCCCTTGGCATAACACTGTCGATTGCCGCTCAAAGCAGTCGCTGATGGTCGAAGTGAAAGCCTCTGAATCAGATGCGGGTTCTGACTCTGAGTCGTAACCAGAAAGGGGAAGACGGATCATTGACCAGGAGCCCAGTGCCACCGTTGCTACCACCAAGCTCCAGCCTAATGAACTAGACGAGCCAGAAGACGGCAAGCGCCTTTTCCATTCGCAGATGTGGGTAAAAGGCACCCCGTTGCACTTCATCGTTGATAGCGGTAGCCAGAAGA
>SNQJ01S0027573.1:0-11878 GCA_010110895.2 Picea sitchensis
AGATCAATGACTATTATTTAATTCACTAATGCTAATTAAAGCATTTCCTTAAATAAAACTCAACTTACTAATTAAAAGCACTTTTGTTTAATAATTCCTTTAATTAAAGTGAAGTCAAGGATAGAAGGATTTGGATGATTTCCACACATCTATATACATAAACATGTGTGTAAATACCTATCTGATGCTACCACGCATAAAACCTCCCTCTTAGCGAGGAAGGTATTATGCACCACTCCAAGCTTGTCTCTAAAGAACACAAACTTCCCTTTCACCAAGGGTTTGGTCAGAATATCTGCAACATGCTCATTTGTGGAAATATATTGAAGCTTCATTGCTCCCTTCTAGATCTTATCCAGAATGAAGTGGTATCTAATATCAATATGATTGGACCTGTCATGGAATACTGGATTCTTTGAGAGTTTTATACAACTTTGATTATCATAGTATATCATCATACGCTCCAACTCCTGATCAAATAAACCTATAATCAATTTGCAAAACCAAAAGGATTCATAGCTAGCATAATCGTTGCCATGTACTCTACCTCTGTTGAACTGAGTGCTACAGAAGTATGCCCTCTACTGAACCAAGTAATGACTATTGATCCCAAGATGAAGAAACACCACGAGGTGATCTTTCTGTCTATTTCACTCCCTACCCAATCTGAGTATGAGTACCCTTGAAACTCCACTCCATATTCTCCAATGTATCTCCATCCATACTCCATTGTACCTCTCAAGTACCTGAGCACATGCTTCATTGTGATCCAATGCACCTGCCTCAACTACACCATGAACTGACTCAAGGTGTTCACAAAAAAACATATATTTGGCCTAGTATTGACTAAATATATCAAGGACCCTATCAGCTGCATGTATATCCTGGGATCCACTAACTCTGAATCTAAAGCGACAATATTCTTCAAACTAGTAACCATAGGTGTATCCATCGGTCTACAATCCTCCATCTTGAATCTCCTCAAGATCTCTACTGCAAACTTCCCTTGACCAAGGAATATCTCTTCTGATACCTGTCATACCTCTAACCCCAAGAAACAATACATCAAGTGGATTTCCTTCATATTGAACTCACGAGCCAAATTTCCATTGCACCCTACAATAAGTTCCTCTACACCTGTGAGAAACAAATCATACAACGTACAAAACCAAGATGTGTGGATCCACCCCAACAAGTATGAAGTACAAGTTGGGATCCACCTCACTCTTGGTAAATCCCATACTCTGCAAGTATCTGTCAATCCTGGAATACAATGCCTTGGGTGCCTATTTGAGTCTGTACAAGGCTTTCTTAAGCCTACACAAATGAGAATACCTTTCATGTACCTCAAATCCCTGAGGTCTCTCTATGTATACTTCCTCCTCAATGACCCCATTGAGGAAAGATGTTTTCACATCCATAAGATGTATCCTCCACCTCATAACTGAAGCAATAGAAATAAAAAATAGAATAGAAGCATACTTGGCGACTGGAGCAAAAATATCCTCGTAGTCCACTCCCTCTTTCTAGGAGAACCCTCTTGCAACAAAACTCACCTTGAACTTCTTGATGCTAACATCTACAACATGCTTAATATTTTAGAGACACCTGGAACTCACAACTAACTTCCCCTCGGATCTTGACACTATGTACCAAACATCATTCCTCATAATAGAGGTGTACACCTCTACCATGGCATCCCACCATACCTACTGATACGTTGCTTCCTCAAAATTGAAAGGCTCAACATCAATGATGCTACTCATAAGTGCCATACAGTTCAGAAACTTCTTTGAAGACCTGCGCTCTCTATCTGCACTCTTAAGAGCCTAACCAACATCCCTCAATGTCTGTAATAGCCACTTGGATCTCCTGATAGGACTGGAAGGGGATAACTCCTCCTCCCCACCTAAAGTATGAATTATTAACTATTGCTCATCCTTCGGAGCCTGTTGCTCCTTATCCTATGTCACTGTTGATGACTCATGAGATCTCCTAGATGCCAAGTTCTTCTCAAACTTGACATCTCTACTCACAATTGTCTTCCTTTGTGCTAGAATGAAGATCATGTAATAATTCGAGGTCTCATTGTACCCCACAAATATACCCTTCTATCCTGAAGGCTCCAACTTTGTCCTATTATCCACATGCACATGGAGGTAGACTGGAAAACCAAATATCCTCAAATGTCATATCTCTAGATTCACTCCCGTGAGTGCCTCCTCTGGAGTATTGTGCCCCAATATCCTGTAAGGACTCTTGTTTTGCACATATATCATTGTGTTACACACCTCTTCTCACATAAACATAGGCAAATCCATGTCATGTATCATAGCCTTGGAAGAATCAATGATGGACCAATTCTTTCTCTCCACATCCCCATTATGTTGAGGGTTGTATGAGACTAGAAACCCCCTCTTGATCCCTGCCTCCTTCCAAAAATCCTTGAATTCATTGGAGGTGTACTCTCCCCAATTATCTAACCTCAAGACCTTGATCTTCTTACCTGTTTGGTTCTCCACCTGAGCTCTAAACTCTTGAAACCGACTGAAGACTTCATCCTTGGTCTTCATAAAGAAGATCCATGTTTTCCTGGAAAAGTAATCAATAAACATCACATAGTATGATGATCCATGTACTAATTCTACTAACATCAGCCCACTCACATATGAATGGATAAGATCCAATATCCCTTTGGACCTACTCTTGTTGCTCGAAAAACAACATTGGCATTATTTCCAAGTGCACACTCCCTGCTACTCAATTCTGAACTCTAGAAGACATGTAACAATCCCCCACAGAATAAAAAATTATTTGTAGTGTAGGTGTCCCAACCTCTTATGCCACAATTCACATAGGTTGTAATTGTCATGTGCCAAAGCCTGGACATGCTTTCCCTGCAACCTGTACAAATTTCCCTCTCTAACCCCAACGACCACTATTATGTTTGGGATAAATTTCATTGGATGTATGAGTACTTGCCCCCTCTTAAAAGAAATAGAAAAACCCATGTCCTCTATAGCTGATACTGAGAGAAAATTATTCTTCAAACCCAGTATGTAAAGCACATCATGGGCATCCAACGAACCTCCTAACTTGAGTTGGAACGTAAATGTTCTCTCTTCCTTCACTGCATACTTGGCATCATCACCCAGCTGCACATGAACATATTATTCCCTTTATATTATATTGTTAAACTGATCACGTGATTTTTTCATATGACGAGATGCACCACTGTCCAAGAACCATGCACTCCTATTAGTTGTGTTGGTAGAAAGGAAAGAAACCAATGAGTAACCCTTCTCAAACTTTGCTACAAACTCATCAAGTTGTGTCTCTATTGATGTTGTTGTCTACGTCTTTCCTTTACCCTTATTCTTCTTTGGACACTAAGATGTGTAATTTCCATTATTATGACATGATAAGTAATTTATTTTACTCAAGTCCTTCTTCTTTCCTGGTTGCGATGATCCTCCGACATTGTTACCCTTCTTGCTAGAACTCTTTCCTTTTCCCTTCTTCATTTTACTAACAAGAGCCAAGTTATCCTCACTACTTACCTACTTATTTCCCTTAGACTCCTTATGAGTCTCTTTCTGAATATAATCATCCCAAAGCCTCTGCCAATCTGGGAGATTTTCCCGAGCATAGACTCCCTTGAAAAATGGTTCCCAAGACTTGGGAAGACCATTCATGAGCTATGCGTCCTCTGTTTTCTTGATCCGGATTTATGAGCGGAAAAAAATGAAACCACACATTTATAATGCTAACACATAGACACAGTGAAAAATAACAGAGATACATTAAAAATTGACTTCTATTAAATAAGAAATATGTTGAAAACTGTAAAATGCAAATTGAAAACAAGCTTGCTAGAATGGTGGCAACTTATCTCTGAGAAGATATGTGACGGCTACGTTCATTCGCAAGAATATGAGTACAGTGAGGCTCTGAAGGATTTTTTACAATAAGGATGAATTCCAAAACCCTAGACATCCAAAAACCTAACCCTAGGAGATGAAGCGCCAAAATTCATGTGGGCCCCATTGGGGTAAGTTAGTACATTAACTTCCCGGGGTCGTAACTTTTGTATACGATCTTTGTTTAGGGCGCACGATATCTCGTTGGAAATGTATTGATGAGGAGATTCATTTATGGGGGTCAACGAGAGCCTTCGACTATGATTGAGGTTCACGATCATGAAAAAACGTTGTTTAGGCCCTCCAATTGGCCATAGAAGTTAAAAATTGCTAAAAATAGTAAATTGCCAAAAGTGCCAAAAAATTGTTTTGATCCATTTGGAAAAGGTGGGTGGCCACCGAAATATACTTGGATCAATCCTCCCTCCTTAGAAATAATTTTATCCATTTCTTTGAGTGCCCCCATCAGATGAGAAAATTTCTGTTGAATTTGGCCCTGGGTGAGCCACTTGCCTTGGTGTAGGAGTTGCCCTACTTTGACAACCCGATAAAGTTGTATCCTTTGCTGGCGAGTGCCCTTGACCTATGTTTTCATGATATTATCATTGGATGTGTGTTCCATGTAGTTAGGGTTAAGCTCTGTTGGTTTCAATTGTTCTTCTATCTTTGAGGTGTCTAATAATGGTGGAAAATAAGGCTGAAGGAGGTCCACATTGAACACTCGGTGCAAGCCAAGGAAGGGGGGCAGGTTGATATCAAAAGAATTATCACCCAAAACCTTGGTAATGGTGTAAGGCCCATAACAGAGTGGAACAATCTTCATATGAGGCCCTGTAAGGCGTTCTTTCTACAAGTGTAACCAAACTTTTTCTCCCACCCGAAACTGGTGTGACACTCGGTGTTGATCATGGCGCTACTTCTACTTGGCATTAGACTTCTGTAAAATATCCTAAACATGTTGGTATATGCGTTGGATCTGCTCAATGAACCAGGTGGAATTTTTAGTTACAGTTGGAGCATGTGACAAGTCTGCCTGGGTGGTCGCAAGGGGTAGTGCAACATCCATGGGACCCAATGGTTGAAATCCCAACCCCACCTGAAAGGGGTTGTGGTCGGTTGAGCTATGTATGGCTCTGTTGTAGTTGTGTTGAACATAGGGAAGACTCTCATCCTAGGTGTGAGGGTGCTTGGAATTGTGCATGCACAGGATGTGCACAATCATCTGGTTGACAACCTTGGTTTGGCCATCCATCTAGGGGTGGAACGTAGTGGGCTTGGTGAACTTGGTGTCCAACAGTGACTAGAGGCTCAACTAGAATATGTTTAGGAAACGACTATCTCGATATGAGATAATGGTTTGTCGGATCCCAAAGTGTACCCATACTCGTTCAAATAAAAGCTTAGCAGTTTCCTTCGTCATGATGCTCTTCTTGCAGGCAGCCAAAATCGTCATCTTGGAAAAGCGATCAACAACCACAAAAGCACAGTCATTTCTCCGCCCGGTGGAAGGGAGGCCCCACATGTATTCCATTGAGATGGATTCCCAGGGCCTGTCAGGAGTAGGAAAATGAGTGTACAAAATTTGTTTCTTGATGGATGATTTGGAAATAGCGTAGGCAATGCAGGACCGAATATACTTGCTGACATCTTGTCGAAGTTTTGTCCAGTAGAAATGTTGCTGCAACATTGCCACTATCTTTTCCACGCTGAAGTGTCCTACCACCTGACTGTAGTGGCCTTCCAAAATCAAATTCGCTCACTCAGTTGATGGAATCCAGAGATGGCCCAGATGGCACAACATCTTGTCTTGAATATGGAAATTATTGATAGTTGTGGTGGCACCTAACATCTGGTATGTGTTGGCAAAGTCGAGATCTATCTCATAGAGGTGGGGCCACCCGAAGGTCTCATGGTCGCAAGAGTCTAGCACTATGGTGAGTGTCACGACTGAAGGTCATCTAAGGAAATCAACGACTCGGTTGGTACTTCATGTTTTATACTTGATTTTGAGGTGGAACTGCTGCAAATATGTGGACCACTTATGATGGTGGTCATTCTGCAATTTTCCTTGTGTCTGCATGAATTGTAGTGGATTATGATCAGTGTGGATGATTGTCTCCTTCCCAAGAATGTAATTCCACCACTGGCACCAAGATTGCACAATGAAGTACATTTATTTGTCATAAGTAGGGTAATTACAGTTGACATATGATAGTGTCTCACTATGATAGGCCACGGGGTGGTCGTGTTGAGTGAGGACTGTGCCCACAACACAGTCTAAAGCATTTGTCTCGATCTCAAAGGGTTGTTGCAAGTCAGGTAATGGGAGCACTGGTGTTGAACACAAGTATTGATTCAAATCATCAAACTCTTTCTATTGGGATAGGCCCCACACAAATTTTTCCTTACCACCACCTCTAGTTATTTGACTGAGGGCCCATGGAATATGGGAGAATCCCAACATGAACCTGCAATAGAAATTGGCAACGCCTAAGAAGCTTAGAAGCTCAGTGAGCATGGTTGGGGATGTCCAGTCACAGATAACTTGGATCTTGGCTAGATCAACATGTACACCATGTGCATCAACAATGTATCCTAGGTATTGGACTATGTCCATGCCGAAGGAGAATTTTTCCAAGTTGGCATATAGCTTGTACTGTTGCAGGGTGTGCAAAACCTGTTGAATATGTTGCAAGTGTTCTGCCCAAGTCTTGTTGTAGATGAGTATGTCATCTAGATACACCACCAAAAAATAATTAGTGAAAGGCCACATGATATCATCCATCAACCTCATGAAAGTTGTTGGGGCATTCGTCAAACCAAAGGGCATGACCATACATTCAAAAAGACCTTGTTTTGACTTGAAGGTAGTTTTCCATACATTTGTTTGTTCTATTGGGACCTTATGGTCGCCAGAATTCGAATCAATATTACTGAAGTACTTGTCCCCCTTAAGTTGATCAAGGAGATCATCAATTCGGGGAATCATGTATGAGTTCTTGACTATAATTTTGTTTAGGGCCCGGTAATCAATGCAGAGTCACTAGGTCTCATCTTTCTTTTGCACCAACATGATTGGGATTTCACAAGGTGATGAGTTGGGTCGGATGTGCCCCTTATGGAGCAATTATTGGATCTCATGCTTGATCTCTTCATTTTCTAGAAGATAGGGATGATAGACTGGCCCATTTGGTAGTGGTGTGCCAAGGGTTAGATCAATGGGATGCTTGACCTGACAGTGAAGAGGTACTCTAGTAGGTGATGGGAAGATGTCTTTGTATTCTTCCACGACCTTATCCACTTGATTCTACTACATGGAGAGGTTGGATGCGGAGGCCATGGATGTGGTTTCAACCTTTCACTCACTCTGAGAGTGAATCACGAAGAAGACAAACTTCCTGGTCTAAGAAATGACCTTCCTGCATTACTTGGAAGAGATCAAGGAAATAACACTAGGTGGGACTACCTCAGGTATCCTGTACAATTTCCTGTTCAAAGTAATAATAACACTGCGAGGTCTAGACTCATATACAACATGATGTTTCCATAAATAAGGTTGGCCCAAAAGAACATCACAAACTTCAATGGGAGCAACATCATACAATACATCATCTTTGAATGGCTTGATGTCGTACGACAGACGACACTGTTGGCTGACACGAAGATCGCTTCTTTGACAGAGCCATCCGATGTTGTAGGGATGCAGGTGCCACATTGTCGGTAGGGATAGCTGCTTGACGACCTATGCTAAGATGAGGTTGTTCTGGATACCGCTATCAACGATGAAGTGTAGTGGAATGCCTTTCACCCACATCTGTGAATGAAAGAGGTGCTCGCCTTCCTCTGGATCATCAGGTTAACCGAGTTGGATCTTGTTGGTAGCAATGGTGGCATTGGTCTCCACATCAATGATTCATCTTCCATTCTCTGGTTCTAAATCAGATTCGAAACCTGCATCTGATTCATTGGATTTTAATTCAGCCACTAATGACTACTTTGAGCGGCAATCAACAGTGTTATGCCAGGGGCTCTTATGGAAGTCACACCACTTCTCGGTATCTTTCTTCATCTTCCCATTGTCCTTCTTTGCTTATGACTTGGACTGGTTTTCATGAGGTTTCCCATCTGTTAATGCTCTGTAAATTCCCAAAGGTTTTTGGGAGGTAGAAGAAATTTATCAGAGGTAACTTTATCCAACCACTTTGAAACTGGTATCTATCCTTGCCAGTTTGAGAGAGGGATCTCTCTATAAGATTTGAATATGTTTTAGGTTTCAGATATTAGGCTAGTTAAATAAATAAGACTGTGTTGTTTGTTTTATAAAATGGTTGAAATATGGTTTACGCATCCATTGGGATATGGGATCTGTTTTATAAAGTTTGAGACCAAAGAACATATTTTATAAGGTCTTTTCACAAGGCAGGATAATGCAACTGTTGGATCCTTTAAAGTTAAGATGATGGGTAGCAGAAAAGATGAGATAATCAATTAAAATAAAGAAGCATTTAAGAATTTCTTTATCATAACATCAGAAAGATTAACACTTAGATCTTTAAAATCCAGAAACATAGTATACGAAGATAAATTCAACAAATTTAACTTCTTTTAAATGATCATATATAGAAAACACATATGATTACGAAGACAAAAAAACCATTTGACGAAGAGAAGTAAACATCACCAACAGTTAACATGCAGGAATCCCGTGAAACATCCTTTTTATTACTGGTAGATCTCTTGAGAAAGATTACAGTGCTTACATCTTGCTTGGGCGTAAAGATCAACCCTCAGTACTTCGAAGTTTGAAGTATTTATAAGAAAGATTAAAAACGATCATGTCATTAATGATCAGGACGTGGTGGAGTCTAAATATAACTAACTAGATAAAAAAATACAAAAATATAGGAATTGCTAATGATCTGGCGGATTCTCCACGCTGATTTTGGGGAAGGTTGTTGGCGAGTCATCAACTTAACTTTGACTGTTCTGCATGCTGACTCAGATTGTACACCTCATCACTTACTTGATCAAAGTGCATAGATATTCCTGTCTCTTTTGACTGGGAATGGTGACTTTTAGTAACCTTCTATAGACTTCATCCATTTCTGTATATTTGGCGAAAGTTGGCTTGGTGATAAAAATATACTTGATTTCATGTTGGATACTGAGGTCCAACTGCAAAGTCTCTAGAAATTCCTTGCCTGTTATACTACCCTGTATTCCTAAAAACTTAGAGCTATCATTTTCCACCATGGCAATCTTCTGCTTGTAGTCAGATAAAGTCATTAGCTTGTCATTTAAAACTAGTAAACTGGGAAGGCCTTTCTTCTGCAAAGCATCAATCTTGTTGAAGAATCTCTGAACTTTGATATCCATGTTCTAGGATCTCTCCTCCAATTGCAACATTAGTCCTCTCTTGATAAAAAAATTCTTAAGTTCGAGGATAGTCTCTGTCCTATCCTCAATTTTCATACTTTCCAGCTCATCTTTAGTCTTTTAATTGAGAAACCTGATGATTTCATTTGCCTCTATGGGCATTTCTCCCAACTCTCCCGTTGTCATGTCAATGGTCTGCCTGCTCCTTAACACCAATTCATTCCGCTCGAACATGATCTTCACAAATGGCCAGATTTCTGTCATGGATTTTGAGATATCCATCCAAATGTTCTCCTTGGCTTCTACTAGTGTTTTGCCCACAATTGTTTTCTTTTGCAATTGTTGTATTTCCTGCTTAAGTTTTTTTGAGGTGTGCCTCTCAGTGTTGTAGCTTGCCTATAATGAGGATTTGAGTTTCTAGAGATTCTCTATTCCCTGATTCAATTTTTAATTTCTTCTCCTTGTAAGGTCATCTCTTCCATTGACTTTGCTAGAGCTTCAGATGTCTCTAGAACTGTCACTGGGGTAGTTGATGGAAGTTTTGTTGTGGTGGTTGTTGGTGTTGTCGCTCTGCTAACTCCTGTAAGGGAAACTGCACTCAGTGGAATGACTTCCATGGGCTCTGTCTGTTCCTTTTCCTTTACCAACCTTTCCAACTCTGCTTCCATCTCCTTGATCTATGTGTTTTTCTCTATGATTAACTTTAGAATTTCTTCTTTTTGGCCTTCTGTCTTAGCCATCTCTTTCGCATGTGAGTCTTCAGTAGCTGACAACTTTAATTGCTTCCTCAAGGATGTTATGTCAACATTCTTTTTCTTTAGAAACTCTTCAACTACTTTCACATTTGAGGGGTCATACCCAATTTTTATTACCAACTCTTCCAAAGACTTGATTCTGTTGTCTTTTGCAAAAGAAGACACTTTCTCCAGCTTTAATTGAGTTTGAACATTATTTGGGGAAACCTGCAACTTTGCAGCAGTTGTGGAAGTGTTTGCCAATGTTGAGAAAACCATTTCTCTAGTCTGCCTGTGTAAATCCATTTGATCAGTTGGATGTACTTCCTTGGTGTCAAATTCAAATGTTGACCTTTTGTAATCAGTGATTTCCTTTGGATGGGGCACTTGTGCCTGCAAAAATGCCATGTGCATTCTCAATTTTTTTGTATCAAAAGAAGAGAGCAACATATGTTGTGTTGTGGATGTTTGCTTCCAGAATTGAGCATAGGTGCTTTTGGTCAGCATCTCATTCTTTTTCTTGATTAGATTGTATTTCTCAAAAATACTTATCCCTATGGATCCTTGTGGTGGTTGGGTGATCAAGATGGTATCACTCTGCTTCTTTGATGAAGAGGTAGACATCGTTTTTTGACTACTTGAGAACAATGGTGAGTGTTCTCCCTCTGCTATTGTGGGAAAATGGGTCTCTTCTACCCTGGGTTTGTAAAGGGTATGACTGGTCCTGGGATTTTTCCAGTAAACCTGGAAATCCTTTGCTGAGACTTCAGTAACTGAAGGGGAGACTTCCTTTCTGAGCCTCTTTTCTACTGGAACCTATGGAGTAGTGGTTTATGATACACTGGCTGAAGGAGGCTATTGTTCTGAATCTTCCAAGGTGTTCACCTCCCATTCTATCTGGTTCATGAAACATGGAAGAATGGCGAAGAAGGACGGGATTATCTGGAAAAATAGGTAACCGTTGGAGGTGTGGGGGACAGGTCAGTAGGCTAACGGATATGTTAGCCTATGTTAATTAGCCAACGGGCACCTCAACTATGAAGTGGAAAATAAAGGACAGGTGATGGGTGTGCCAGGATGATGTGGAAGGCGGTGACTGGAGGATAGATGAATGGGATATGATGTGTGACAGGTGAGTGGAGGGGAAAATGACGGCGGAGTGATGAGATGAGACTTATAAACGACAAGTAGTGGAGTATGATGCCACAGGATGGTGGGGGTAGTGGAGTGTGATGTCACGAGGTGACGGTGGTATAGGAATATGGTCTGGAAGTTTACTTGAAGGGGGGGGTAGGCGGTAACCGGTTTAGTGCAGGGGGGTTCCGAGTTAACCAAAAGGTGACACGTTAGGATGGGGCCCATCGGGGAATACCACCAAATCGGACCCCCCCGTCCATTAAAGGTAGAATGGTCGGGGGGGTCCGATATTACTTGTTGGTCATTGATCTGGGCACCATTCACTCAACCGTAGATATTGGCGCACTTTTTAATCATCGGGCGTGAATCATATTTGTTATCGAACAAATCGGTAGGTGTGGACACTATCTGATCTCCCTAGACCCACCTAGATCTAGAACAAAACACACCAGAACATGATGCTTTCCTTAAGTTTTAAATATTGAATTTACTAACTAAAGAGGGATGGGTGACATACCGTTTAAATGTCTCTTCCTCTCGCCATCGCCATCCTAGCTCCGTTCCAACGCTCATACAATGATGATCCTGCAAAAGAACGCAACCAACCAAAGTGATAGTAATAGTATAAACTCAATATAAACCTATGTATGTGATCAAGGAATCATACAATAAAACACAACAAGATTTATAGGAAAGAATCATATTACTGTA
>SNQJ01S0027573.1:11888-27238 GCA_010110895.2 Picea sitchensis
TTTCATTCTGCCACCAAGGGGTTAGAATACAAACTTCTAATCATCAAAATAATGAATCTCATACAACATCATGCTTATTTTTATTGAAGAGAATCCAACTAACCTATGTTCTAACCTATTTTCCTAACACATTCAACCCATATTAGATTGTTGGGCTAAAAATTACTCTATCCTAGGGCTATTTGATCAAGTTTAAACAGTTTGATCAAATTTATTCACTAACTAACCTATCTACTTGGCTAACATTAAACAGTTTAGCCAAGCCTTATTCACTAACCCTATCAGCATAAATTCAAAAATACTTGACCATGGTTAAACTGTATGGATCAAGCTATTTTTATTGCATGGGGTTTTTATCCTTTTATTTTTATACCCTCTTTTATCTTTTATCTTTCTTTTTCTTTTCTTTCTTTTCTTTCCTTTGCAAATCATTTGCAGAATGAAACATTATTTGCAACCCAAAATACAGTAAAGGAATAAATTTTTAGTCACCAGTTGATCCTATGAATCATAGGTTTATAACAATGGCCCCACCTGGGGATGGTACTCTCCTCGTGAAGTGCCAAGAACCTACTTCCTGATGTCCTGAAAGATTTTCTCCAAATCTTCTTCTGCTATTTGATTTTTTTTATTTTCAAAATTTGGTGGCATTGGATAGTGGCTTAGGGCCTTCTCTACGGGATTCAACCATCTGATCAACATCACCCACATTTAATCTGCAAGTAAAGAAATGGTTTGTACAATGGAAATGGGTGGCTAGGGCCTTTATTGGGATGGTAAATAATGCTTCAGCATCCTGCCATTCACAGGTCCGCCTGGTAGGTCTGTTCCATCACTGTTCTTGAGCATAAAAGTGTTATTACCTTTGTATGCCTAAATGGTGTAAGGGCCCTTCCACATGCTATCAAAATGTCCATGTTTACCCTTATCTTCATTTTTGGAGTCCCACTTTAGTACCAAGTCACCTAACTCAAAATCATCTTCTTTAGTTTTTCTATCAAAATCTTTTTGATGTTTTCCTGGATGACCTGAGTTTTGTTGTATACTTATTCCCTGGACTACTGCAATTGGATCATCTAATTTATTCTCCTTTGGGAATCATTTGGCTCATCCTACACCTCTTGCAACAGTTTCATGACAGGGACCCCCAAAGAGGTAGGGAAAACTACTTCAGTGTCATAAACCAACTGGTATGGAGACATACCAATTGATCTCTTAGTGGTCAGTCTGTCAGCCCAAAGTGCGAAAACCAACTTGTTATGATAGGACTTCTTATTTTCTTGTAGCGTCTTCTTAATAATATTCACCAGAGTTTTATTGGAGGACTCAGCTAGCCCATTTCCCTCAGGGTAATAAGTTGTGGAGTGTCCCAAAGTAATGTGATACTGGCTACAAAACTCTATAATATTTTGGATCTAAAGGTCGTTGCATTGTCAGTTATGATTTTTCTAGGACATCCAAAACGAGACAAAATATTATTTTCCAAGAATTTAATGATGACAGAGTCAGTGGCTTGCCTGCATGGTACATCTCCAATACACTTCGTGAAATAGTCTGTGGTTGTGAAGATCCACTTGTGTTGGCCCAAATAAGGAGGATGTATCTCTCCAATAAATTCCAAACCCCATTGTTGGAATGGAGCTTCAATTGAGATGGATTTCAGTGGCAACAACATGAGCTTCTTTTTACCTTTGAAAACTTGGCATTTGTGGCATGAGGTGACTTTTTTATGTACATCAGCGAACAATGTGGGCTAGTAAAAACCAGCTCTGAGAATCTTGTTAGTCGTGGTATTCCAACTTAGATTCACACCACAGTCTCTTGCTTGGAAATCCTGCAAAACCTTGTCAGCCTCATCTTTTAACAGACAATTAAGCAAGATACCTCCAAGATCTTTCCAATAAAGGTTACCTTCTATAATACAAAATTTCAATGCTTTTAGTTTTAAAAACCTAGCTTTAGTTTTAGTTTGACCAAGGGGAGCTTGTAAATTATGCAAGACAAATATGAGGTCTGCATACCATGGAGAGTTTAGGAATACCTCTTTCACATTTGCAGTCACCTGCTCTCCCTGCTCATCTACTACATGCAAGAAATTAATATCTAAAGCATGGAAATTGGATTCAGCCATCAACTTTGCTAGACCCTGACCTTTGATCAGTTTAGTAGGTTTAATCTCTATATCATATTCCAGCATAACAACAATCCACTTTCGCCTCCTACCATCTGGATTATCCTGAGTCAAGATATCCTTTACCACTGCATTTGGGACATAAGCAATTATGTGGGAATGGGGAATATAGACTCTAAAATCCTTTATGGCTTTCACCAAAGAAAAATCTTGTTTCTCCATTATATTATAATTCAGCGCAACATCTCTCAAAGATTTACTGAAAAAGGCTATGGGTTGTTCGTACCCTTCGTTGTTTTTCTGCAATAGTATTGTTGCGATGGTGTGTTCAGGTGCAAAAGAGAAAAGGTAAAAGTATTTGGTGTAGTCTGGACTGATCAAAACTGGAGCTTGCATGAGTGCATGCTTTACTTGCTCAAATGATTGTTTGGATTCAGTATTCCATCTTATTTTGGTGTCTTTTTTTCAGCATATTTGTGATGTTCCTAAGAAGCTCAGCCAACTTGGGTATGAATCTTCTCAGGAAGTTTATTTTGCCAATGAATGATTACAACTCTTTAATGTTCCTAGGGTGTTCCACTTTTTGGATGGTCTCTATTCTGCTGGGATCTATATTAATTCCATCTTTAGAGATTATGTGCCCCAATAGCTTGTCTTCCTCTAAACTGAAAAGGATTTTCTTGGGATTTAATGAAATCCCAAATTTTTTGCACTTCTCAAACACTCGTCTGAGATGCTGTAAATGTTCCTCGTCAGATTTGGAGTAGACCATCACATCGTCCAGATATATGACTATAAACCTACCAAGCTTGTCCACAAAAGCAATATCCATTGCTCTTTGGAAAGTGGCACTAGCGTTCATCAAACCAAAGGGCATATTCACATACATGAGAGTTCCCCAGGGTGTGGTAAAGGTTGTTTTCTCCTGATCATCTGGGTGAACAAGAACCCGGTTATAGCCTGAGAAACCATCTAGTAAAGAAATCTTGTTGGCCCCAACTACCTTTTGTAATATGTGGTCCATTTTAGGCCAAGGGTAATTGTCTTTGAGGGAGACCTTGTTCAGGTTTCAGAAATCAATGCAAAGCCTGATTTCACCAGTCTTCTTTCTGGTAGGAACCAGATAAGAAACCCATTTGGAAAATCTTAAGGGAACTATGATTTTGGCATCATACATCTTTTTAATCTCTTTTTCTATCAGGGGAAGTAACTTGGGATTGGTTCTCCTAAGTTTCTGTCTGAAAGGTTTGTGTTCTTCCTTTATTGGGATCCTATGTTGTATGATACTTGTGTCGTAAGATTTTAAATCCTCATAACCCCAAGAAAAAACATCTACATATTCCTTAAACATTTCAATGTATTTTCATTTTTGCTCAGGGGGTAAAGATTTGGAAAGTTTTATCATCTTGGGTTTCTCCTCTGTTCCTATGTTACATTCTTCGACCTCTTTACCACTAGCTTCAATTTTGGGTTTTTTCGCTACATCGTTAAAATAAAACAAGTCTTCTAACAGAACTAAACCTCTAGGTAACACATTGTTTTTTAAATGTAAAATATCAAATTCTACTTCATTTTCATTCAATTCATCTGAATCTACTTTATTCACACTACCATTTTCAAAAACAAATTTATTTACATTATCATCATCATTCTCTAAATCTATATTTGTACATTTGAAATCATTCTTACATTGTAGGAAGTCTTCAATTTGATCGTCATTCCCAAATACCTACCAGTATATGATGTTGTATGGGACAGTTGGTCTGCACTTCACCTCTACTGTGTATTGGCGAGTGGGATGGAAAGGTATCTTGCATGTAGCTGTCGACGTAGCTAGTCTGTCTACTAGTATGTTATGTCCCCTGGGCATTACCTGCAAATCAATTTTTGTGAAACATTGAAGAGCATCCAAAGAAGCATTCCTATAAGCTCTAAGTCTGGGATGTTTTGTTGCATACTCACCTTTAATTTGTTTAATAATCAGTTCAGAGTCACCCCTTACCATAATTTGTTTGGCACCAACCTTCTTCAGTAGTTTAAGGCCGAGCATCAAAGCTTCATACTCAGCTATGTTGTTAGTGCACTGGAAATTTAGTTTGTAAGAGTGGCTCTCTGAATACCTCGATTTGTGATTATTCAACCAAAATCCAGCTCCAGCCCCCTCCTTTCTCACAGCTCCATCAAAATCCATACTCCAAAATTTTTTTGGCAGATCCTCACTTTCTACAATTGTTGTACTTCTTACCTCAGTGATTGCTTTATCTTTTTTCGGATCGGGTGTCTCATCTTATAGTTGAGAAAATTGCCCTTCCAAGTCACTATCATTGTACAGAATGAAAGAATCCAAATCAGAGTGTGCAGAGTATAGTGGATAGTTGTGTGGATTTTCTTGGCTGCTGACCATGTATTTCATCAGAGTCTCTCTGTACAACCCTCTCTGTTGTCCAAATACCAAGACTGTGGCATATGACATATCTAACTGCAAGGTGCCTTTCAACTTGGCCCCCCAAGACCTGGATAGCAACATACCATATTTAGGGGGGATGTATGCAACCACAACATCCATCACCATGATTTTTGTTGGGATTTGAACCAAGTTGATACATAAATCTTTAATCAACCCTATACATCTGACCTTTCTAGAGTCAAAAGAATGCAAATCCTAGTAGGGTTTGGTGACCTCAAGTCCCAACTTTTCCATCACAGCTTTGGGCATCAGGTTGTGAGAGGCGCCTAAATCTAGCATAGCGTTGTGTAAGATCAAGTCATGGATATTCAGGCTGATGTAGAAAGGGGGAAAAACATCGTTATCAGTTTGACCATCAACTTCAGTGCCGAACAGGAGCTCAGGTTGGTCATTAGTAAGATTTACCGTGTCTGAGTGATTGGTTGATCCGACATTCAAGGCCTTCGTACCTATCTCTGGTTCGATGCTTAATGCTTTAATCACCTGCGCCCTGTAAGCATTGTTGCTCATCATCTCAGAAAGGGGAATGGGAATCTTCAATTTAGCTAGTTCCCCTTCAGGGATGAAAGTAGTGGAATCTTTTCCTAGGCTCTGCACTTCTGGTTTATCCATCAGAATCCTCTTGGCAGAAGTACTTGGCTGACTAGTTGATGAAAACTCATTTTGATTTGATCTTTGTAAAATTTCAGGGTTTCTTTTTGCAGGAGATTCAACATTATTCCTCTCGAGGACTTTCTTGGGAGAATTTTCTAAGGTTTTCTTGGTCTCAACTATTCTCTTCATTTCCATAGCCTTCTTTGTTTCAACAACCTTCTTTGGAGGATTGTCATTTGTTTTCTTGCTTCGCAAGTTGTACTACCTGTGAACCTCCATTATAGCATTTTCAAAGGCCTGTTGTTATGTTTCCTCTACTTCCTCATTTACCTCTATTTGTGAAAGGAGAAAGAGCTCATGCTCTTCCTGAGTGAGAAAAATGGATTCATCATCGTGGACGCCCATGAGGTTTATATGAGTGTCATCCAATTCTTCGATTATCTCCTCACCTTCAACGACGTAATTTTCCTGAAGGGGTGGTCTAATTTGCTGATCAGACCCCCTCTGTTCTCTTTAATCTCTAGGATCTCTCTACCTAATCTGGGTGGGATTTCTTCTAAAGTTTGGATTTTGAATATGAGGAGAAGCTTGGTTTTCCCTGGGTGGAATTCTGTCGGCTATAGTAAGTGTTGGCACAGGGGCAGACCCAGGGTTCGGCTCCAAGAGAACACCAACAATCCCTAGCTACTAGCCCTTTAAGCAACACCTGCGAGGCAGGTGCAGTCTCACCCGAAGAATCTATGAGGGGGTTGCAGGACAGGGATGTCTACAACCAAGAGGAATATCAAGTGGATCAATTTTCAAAACAATACAACATGTATATATCACTTATCAACATAGATCTACTTCGCACAGCTATAGCTCTGATCTAACACAACAATGCAATAACAATATATCAATGACAAAGAACAAAGCATCAATCACACATATGACACAAGATATACGTGGTTCACCCTCTCTCTAGGGTTACGTCCACATAACTGTATTTATGATATATTAAGATAAAGCATACAGTTCTTGTATGCGCTCTCAACTAGCAGATCTTCTTTCTTCTTCTCCCCTTCCTGTGCACCCAGCTACAAGACTTGACCTTCGCACCCAGCTGAAGATCTTACAATACCAGAAGGCTCTCACACTTAGCACTTTTCTCTTACACAACAATAATTGTTCATAACCATACACTAGATCGACAACAATATCGTACCAACCCGACCCAGGTCCTTTAGACCTTTATTTATACATTACAATAGATCACTGGCAACCTTAGGTCGAAACCTAGGTGCCAAAACCCTAGGTCAACTTGATCCACGTTTTTCGGACTTCGCCAGCATGTATTTCCTTCCTTCTCGTGCGGTGCTCCAAAGCATCCAACGATGGATTTTTCCACTTGCTGAGTTGTCCACGATCCTTCTTCCTTGTTGATCTGTCATCCTCGATCTCCTCGTCCAATGAATTTATTTTCCTTACTTCTCTTTGTCTTTCCTACTCTTTTGCTCGCTTCGACCCAGTAACAGTCAATGTGTCTTCCACGCAGTTCACTTTTTTCCTTGTCTTCCTTGATCTTCGTTTGCTTCCATAACCAAGGGCCAACAGGCCCCCAACACTCACTTGT
Source organism: Picea sitchensis (assembly GCA_010110895.2). Taxonomy (NCBI): domain Eukaryota; kingdom Viridiplantae; phylum Streptophyta; class Pinopsida; order Pinales; family Pinaceae; genus Picea; species Picea sitchensis. The sequence goes on from SNQJ01S0027573.1 coordinate 18,693, forward strand.
GACTCATCTCGAGGCATTTTAGATCTGATCCTTCTATTTTTCTTTGACTTTAGACTGTCCAGTGCAGCCTTTGCTTTCTACTCTATGCCTCCTCTCCATCCTTGTGCAGACTATCTTTTCTGTGTCTGATACCCAGTTTCAACTACACCTAGTACCTAGACCCTTTTCTTCATGCTCTTACTGAGAGCTGGGAGGCAGTTGGTTGTCATAGTACAACTTCAGCTGACTCCCATTCACCAAACCTTCCTTCCATTCTCTTTTTAATGTCTTCAACTACATAGCTCCTCCTTCTGTAACATAGGCGATCTCATATGGTCCGAGCCAATGCGTTCTAAACTTCCCAGGATGTTTCAGGAACTTACTGTCATACACCAGTACTAGATCACCTTGCTTGAATGCCTTCTTCTTAATGTGCCTGTCATGATAGGCCTTCTCTCATTCCTTCTGAACCTGTTGATGGAACCCTACAATAAATATGTCCTCTTCTAGTTCAACCAATTGTGCAAGCCTTTCTCAAACAGCGCCAGTGTCATCCATGTCTGTAAATGCAACAATTCTTAAGCTTGGCACCAAGTATTCCATTGGTACAATGGCTTTGAGGCCATACACCAGCTTGAAAGGGGTCTGCATTGTTAGTTTCTTACAGGTGGTTCTATAGGCCCAAAGTACTGCAAGTACTCTTGAATCCCAGTCATCCTTGTTCACACTACAAATCTTCATTAGCGCAGTCTCCAAGATTTTGTTGAACGCTTCAACCATCCCATTTGCTTATGGATGGTAAGGTGTGCTCTTCTGATGGTGGACTGCAAATTCCTCAGTTGGGGCTTCAACAGCCTTATTGATGAAGTGTGTGCCTTGATCACTCATAAGGATCTTGGGGCATCCATACCGGGTTATGATGTCATCAAATATGAAGTGCGCAATTGTAGTTGCACTACAGTCCTTAATTGCTCTGGCTTCAACCCATCTAGTCAAGTATTCTATCACATTGATGATGTACCCTGCTCCTATGCGCTTTCCTGGTGGGTTTATGGGTCCCACAAAGTCAATGGCCTACTTTTCAAATTCTTGTAGGGTCATTTGTGGTGCTAATGTAATTTCATCTCTTCTGGACGGTTTCCCAACTCTTTGGCATATATCGTAGGCTCTGGAATAATCTCTAGCATCTCTGTGTAAGGTAGGCCACCAAAGGCTAGCTCTCAGAACCTTCTGTGCAGTTGCTTTCCCTGCGTAATGTCCTCATGTGATGCCTTCATGAGATTATGTGAGGATCAATCGTCATTGTGCCTCCATAACACACCTCCTTAATATCTCATCATGTCCCATCTTGTATAGTTGTCCAACTATAAGTGAAAAGTCTGCGGCGCGCACCACTAGCTATTTCTTCTTGGGAATTGTATACTCACTAGGTTCCATTCCTGTTGACAGGAACTGGATGATGTTTGTGAAGTGGTCATCAATATTTCTAATTGCTAGCAACTGTGCATCCGACAGTGTATCCTCCAAACTGGTCGGCTCTTCTCCATGTTCCAACCTTGAAAAGTGGTCAGGACCTTTGTTCATTCTTCTTGGCTTAACCACAACTTCAAAATCACATTCCTGAAATAGCAGAATCCATCTACATATTCTCCCCCCCAACACTGGCTTGTTGACTAGGTACTTCAGCATGGAGTGATCAGTGAACATTTTAAAGTGTCCTCCCAACAAGTAGTGGCGAAATTTTTGCAGCATATACACCATGGCTAATCCTTCTCTCTCTGTAGTGGTGTATTTAATTTCAGCTGTAGATATCTTCCTGCTAGAAAAATCTAACGGATGGTCGATATCTCCTGTTCTAGGTTGTGCTAACACAACTCCCAACGCAATGGAAGAGGCATTGACGTGCAGATGAAACTCCTTGCTCCATTCTAGGAAGACCAGAATAGGCACAGTAACCATCTTTTGCTTCAATGTGTCGAAGTTCTTCTGGAATTCTTTTGTCCAACTAAACGGACAGTCCTTCTTCAAAATCTTCTCCATAGGTGTTGTAATCTGAGCATATCCATTGATGAGTTTCCTATAATATCCAGTATGTCCCAGCACAGTGCGTAGTTGTTTGACTAAAGTGGGAGGTGGTAGATCAACGATAATGGCAATTTTAGATGGGTCAACCAACAATCCCTGCTTGCATACAATATGACCTAACAGTACTCCAAATGGTGAGAAGAAGATGCACTTCTTTAGATTCAAAGCAATTTGACACTGCTTGCATTTTTCCAACATTAGCCTTACACATTCAATATGATTTTTCAACAAACTAAAAACAGTCCAGTCATCAAAATATGCTTCTAGAAATTTATGCAAAAACTCCTTGAAGGCTTCAACCACCACTCTGGAAAATATGGTTGGGGCATTCTTCAATCCAAATGGAATTACTGTATACTAATAGGATCCCCATTCTATTGCAAACGTGGTCTTATGGTGATCCTCCTTGGAAATCCGAATCTGATGGTATCCTGAAAATCTATCTGTAAAAGAATGCACCTCCTTGCCTCCCACGTTATGTAACACTTTGTCAGTGAATGGTGTAGGGAAAGGGTCATGAAAACAAGCATCGTTCAGCTTCCTGAGATATACGCAGATCCTGATCTCACCTGTCTTCTTGTCTTGCACCACCATGGGGACGATCCACTCCAACTCTTCGAAAGGTTCTATAATCCCTGCTTCCAACATTCTATTGAGCTCAATCTTCACTTTTTCCTTATATTTCGGGTTCAATCTGTAGGGTCTCTATTTAACTTGTTTTGCATATGGTTTCAAAGGTATCCTCGTCTCTCCCATAGTTCCTTTGATACCCTTCATATCAGTGAACTTTTTCGGGATCAAGTCATGATACTCATGCAACAACTCTGTAATATTGTCAATGTTAGTTGCATCCCAATAATCTTTGACATTGGCAAGCTTCGATGTCTCCTCTATCCCAATATTGACTTTTTAATCTTGATTGGTTGTCCAATGAATGGTAGTTCAACTCCTCATACTTCCACATCTCTTTGGCCTTCTATTTATGTGATGTTCACCTTCCTTGGATCATCATCTTCATCAGCATTGATGTTATAACAGCTTTACAGTTTCTAGAGGGGCGCAATCCATTCATCCTCTTCTTATTCCAAAGGGAGGCTAGATGCCTTCTCAAATAATTTCTGTCTCACAATCTGTAATGCTTGATCTACTGAAGGATATTGACTTTCAAATAAAAAGGTGGTTACAAAATTCTAATTCATACCTTCCCAATCTGCAGTGATGAGGCGCAGCTCCGCCTGAAGGTACCAGTTGATAGGGGTCGTATCCAGCGTGTTAATGAATTTTTGCACCCACTGTTCTCGAGGAATATTGCTCCAGGCCTCTTCATAGCTTCGCACATGGTCCTTTGGACAACTTCAACCTGTGTACCTTACTTCGCAACCTTCTAGTTGTGTTGAGAATCACGTTGTCATCAAATTACGGCATTGTATCTAGTCTATGATATTACTTTTGTGTGTCCCCCACCATCTTGTTGGTGTGGCTTTCAGAGCCTCATCCATTGCCAACAATTTTTTTTGTGTTGGTACACTTGTTTCAAAGTCTGTTAGGAAGGTTTCTAAAGGATTCAGACCATCAAATGTGGGTAAGTTACTTATTGTTGTGTCGATCTAGTGAACTTCTCTGGTTAATCTAGCACATCTCCTTGTAGATACTTCATACATCTGGTTCTGCCAGTTCTCTAGTGCTTCTTCTGAATCTGATGAACACGCATTGTCACTTCACCATCTTAGGTTTCCATTGGCCATAGGATTGATGTAATCCTGTTGTCTGGCTGTCAGTTTGTATATGATTTCAAGTTCGTATGCGCAGTCTTCCTCTCTGATGGGTTTTGTGTATCATTGACCTTCATCTGGATCTAAAGGTGCGATGACCCTAAGGACATATTTTTCAAATGTCATACGTCTTTTCTTTAAATCAACCACAGTGGAATTATTGGAGGCCCAATCAATTCCTAACAACACAGGGTAAGGGAAATTGTCATCAACTATCTCAATTACTTCAAAATCTGCAAAAGTTCTTACTCCGTCGATGTCCACAGGGACATGCTCCAACCATCCAAATGGGCTGACAGCTTGTTGGTTAGCCATCCTAAGCCTGATAGGGGAATAGATCAACTTTGGTTTTCCCATCAGTGCCCATGTTTGCTTCGTCGTGACATCGACCTCTGACCCTAAGTCGAGGACCACATAGTCTATAGCATATTCTCCTATTTGAGAATTCAAGTGTAATTCCTTATTTGTCCTTCTCCTTCTCGCAATTTCGTGTACTGCCTTATTCAATAAGGGGTCTATCTTTCCTAGCTCATATTGTCTGATTAAATTTTGTATCTCTTGTACAATGTTTTCATCCTGAATCAACTTAATAAAAGTGTATAAAAATTCCATGAGCTTGCTTACCTCTTTTCCTTCTTTAGGCGAAGTAGACTGATCAAATGCCTGAGGCATTCCATATTCTCTTACTTCTGGTCATGTTTTTTATGAAGAAGCTTGGTCTTCTTTGAACTCTTTTCTTGCCTCCTCGAATATTTGTCTTTCTTTCTTTGCATCAAAAGTTTGTGTCTTCTCTGCATATTTCCTGATTCCTGAGTCCTCTGTAGTCTTTCCTTGGGTCATTCTATCTTCTCCTGTAGTAGCTCCTCCTCGAGTGATAACAGTGACTCTAGGGTCTGCTCCATGAGGTTCAACATATATCAGTTGCACTTGTGGATTCTGTTGAGGTCCTCATATTTCCTGAATCTTAGCTAGTAGTACGAGACATTCCTCGATAACATGCTCGAAAGAGTTGCAATAGCTACAAGTGGTACAAGGGTTATGACAGTCCCTTCCAAGTGTTCTAGATGTGCGCAGTTATAACAGATTATCTGTCCTCGACCTCAACCCATACCTCCTCCTCCTCCTCCTCCTCTGAATCCACCACGAGGGTTGGAGTTTCCTCTTCCTGGAGAGTTATACTGCATAGTGTTTCCTTCTTGTTGTACTTCACCTTGAATTTTGTATATGTCCCTTGACCTTTCATGCATGAGGTCATAAGCCCTACAATCCCTATCATCATGCCCTACTGACTTACAGAATGTGCAATACAAATTTGTGGGTGTTTGAACGTATTTCTGCATGTAATAGCACTCACCAGGGCGATGTCTGTTTCTGCATACTTCACACCAGGGTAGTGTGACTTGCTTCAAAGGGATCGGAGCTCCAGAGGCCAAGTATTCATGAAATAAGGGACAGTGCTCCTTTTCATGGCCTCCTGATTTGCATCTGACACACCAAATGTCTTCTCTTTTGTCTTTTCCCTTGTCTTTCTTCATATCGTCGACCTGTAGAGATAAACTAGTTAGTTGACTCAAGATCTGACTCATACCTGAGTTGGATTCTCCCATAGGGGTTGATTCGAGCTTCATGGCGATCTCCAGCGCCTCAGCCTATGAAGCAATCTTCTACTACATCAGAGAGACTTTGATGTGTGGTAAAAGGGCAGCAATGAACCATTCCTTGTTCTACTCATCTGGGATCTGAAAAGTCAATCGACCTATTAAGATCTTGAATCTCTGATCAAACTCCCAAATGGGTTCGGCTACCTTCTACTTGATCTCTTTCATCTCTGTAATACATTGTGACTCCGATTTAGGTTTCTTAAACTCTGCAATTAGGGCATTCTTGATCTCATTCAATGGCTTAGGCTGCGCAAGTCCTTGGACAAGTTTCATGTACGAGCTCAGTGCACGATCCCTCAGAGTGGTACTGAACTGAGTTCTTTTGACAGCCTCATCGGTGACATTCTTAATGTTCCACATAGCTTCACATAGGAACCAATGTTGATCAAATATTCAGATCCATCTCCCCTGAAGATAGGGAGCCTCATCTCATCTGGCATAGATCTTCCTAGGCTTCCTGACTGAATATGTGGTGGACTACTAGTGACAGTGCTCTGAACACTTTGGTGACTCTGATTACTTTGATTGCTTAATGCTACTGAAACAACAGGAGGATTAATAGTACTTACTTCAATAGTCTGCGTAGTTCCTGAGGTTTTTGGCTCGTCCCGACGAAGTTCTTCAGCTTCCCCTTCCTCTGATCTAGTGGGTTCTGAATGTTCTTCGTCTGTCAGATTTGCCTCTTCTCCACTGTAGAAACCCTCATCCCCATAGTTCTTCTTGAACAGGTTTGCAAGATGGACTCCTCTGAATACTTTTCCACTGCGTGTATGTCCAGCTTCTGTGTCGTTGTCGCTATCTGAATTATTGAACATTAGCCTTTTCAAGTTCGGCCAATCTACTGTATCTTCAATATGTTCTTCTCATGCAATAGCATCTTGATCCTTAACTTCATAAAATGTAAAAAAATTCCTCTGGGTCCCTTGAAAAAATATCTCTCGACTTGGCTATACGATTCCACTGTGTCAACAGCATACTCGCTGATGTACCCTCCAATGGTGCTATCAAACTAGTGATATACTACTGTGATACAATGTTATCGACTCTCTTGACCTTCTGGATCAGCGCTGACATCCAAACCACAAGAGGTCTAGATCTGATCTCAAACTGGGTATCTGCTAACCTAGATAACCACTCATATAACTCTTGATGGATTCCTCCAAAGAATATCTAGTGTATATCGGTGAAGATATATCTCCCTAACCAATCCTTTGTACTCAGATTAGGGTTCTTATTTTGGGCTTCAGGGAAGTCCTTCTCTTGATCCTCTATCCACTTATGAATCTCTATCTTCGATGGAAACCACCTTGACATTCCCTAAAAAAGATTCTAGTCCCGGCAACGGAACCATTTGTTGGGATAGGGGCAGACCCAGGGTTCGCCTCCAAGAGCACACCAACAAGCCCTAGCTACTGGTCCTTTCGGCAACACTTGTGAGGCAGGTGCAGTCTCACCCGAAGCAGCTATCAGGGGGTTGCAGGACAGGGATGTCTACAACCAAGGGGAATATCAAGTGGATTGATTATCATAACAATACAGCATGTATATATCACTTATCAACCTAGATCTACTTCACACAGCTATAGCTCTGATCTAACACAGCAATGCAATAACTTTATATCAATGATAAAGAACAAAGCATCAAACACACATATGACACAAGATATATGTGTTTCACCCTCTCTCTAGATATACGTCCATGGAACTGTGTTTATGATATATTAAGATAAAGCATACAGTTCTTGTCTGCGCTCTCAGCTAGCAAATATTATTTCTTATTCTTTCTTCTTCTCCCCTTCCTGTGCACCCAGCTACAGAACTTGACCTTCGCACCCAGCTGAAGATCTTACAATACCAGAAAGCTCTCACACTTAACACTTCTCTCTTACACGAAAATAATTGCTCATAACCATACACTAGATTGACAACAATATCGTACCAACCCGACCCAGGTCCTTTAGACCTTTATTTATACATTACAATAGCTCACCGAAAGCCTTAGGTCGAAACCTAGGTGGCAAAACCCTAGATACCAAAAACCTAGGTGTCTAAAACCCTAAGTCAACTTGATCCTCGTTTTCCGGACTTCGCCATCCTGTCTTTCCTTCCTTCTGGCACGGTACTCCAAAGCATCCAACGGTGGCATTTTATGCTTGTTGAGTTGTCCACAATCCTTCTTCCTTGTTGATCTGTCATCCTCGATCTCCTCATCCAACAGCTTGATTTTCCTTACTTCGCTCCATCTTTCCTACTCTTTTTCTCACTTCGACCCAGTAACAGTCACTGTGTCTTTCGTGCAGTTCATTTTTCGCCTTTTCTTCCTTGATCTTCGTTTGCTTCCATAACCAAGGTTCAATAGTAAGTATCTCCATCATTCTCTTCATAGCTATGGCTAGGGAATCTAGTTTAGCATCTGAAGAGGAAGTGGAAGGCTCTTCTTTAATCGTGACCCTTCTTTTGGTTCTCTGCCTGGCTCTTCTAGCTAAAAGATTTGCTTCCATGCTTATTGCACTTTTCTACATGTCTTCCAGAGTAGTAGAATTTCTTTCCCTTAGCTGATATGACATATCAGTGTCAAATCTATCGGGGAGTTTTATTAATGCCAAACCTTGAGGAGGTTTGATATCAGTTGGAATCACATTGTAAAGATTGTTGAAATGAGTGCAGTAATCGTGCACTGTCTCTCCTTGGTTCCTTCTTTTATTCTCATATTATGACAGGATCTGGAGAGGATTTTTCTTTACCTCCCATCTATCGAGAAAACTTCATTGAAAAGCAGCAAGGTCAACAATAGTAGCAGGACGTAGAGATTTGAACCATTTTTTAACATCCCCTGTCAGACTCTATGAAAAAAGTCTCATTTGAACGTCAGCTTCTCTCCTTGGTTCCTTCTTTTATTCTCATACTATGACAGGATCTGGAGAGGATTTTTCTTTACCTCCCATCTATCGAGAAAACTTCATTGAAAAGCAGCAAGGTCAACAATAGTAGCAGGACGTAGAGATTTGAACCATTTTTTAACATCCCCTGTCAGACTCTATGAAAAAAG
>SNQJ01S0027573.1:31725-57695 GCA_010110895.2 Picea sitchensis
ATATTACATGTCAGTCATCGATTTGGGCACCATTCACTCAACCGTAGATCTTGGCACACTTTTTAATCATGGGGCATGAATCATATTGCATTGCAGAAACTTAGGATAGCATGGATTTATGGGTTTTTTGCGTTATTTTCTTTCATTCTGCCACCAAGGGGTTAGAATACAAATTTCTAATCATAAAAATAATGAATCTCATACAACATCATGCTTATTTTTATTGAAGGGAAGCCAACTAACCTATGTTCTAACCTATTTTCCTAACACATTCAACCCANATATTACATGTCAGTCATCGATTTGGGCACCATTCACTCAACCGTAGATCTTGGCACACTTTTTAATCATGGGGCATGAATCATATTGCATTGCAGAAACTTAGGATAGCATGGATTTATGGGTTTTTTGCGTTATTTTCTTTCATTCTGCCACCAAGGGGTTAGAATACAAATTTCTAATCATAAAAATAATGAATCTCATACAACATCATGCTTATTTTTATTGAAGGGAAGCCAACTAACCTATGTTCTAACCTATTTTCCTAACACATTCAACCCAGATTAGATTGTCGGGCTAAAAATTACTCTATCCTAGGAATATTTGATCAAGTTTAAACAGTTTGATCAAATTTATTCACTAACTAACCTATCTACTTGGCTAAGATTAAATAGTTTAGCTAAGCCTTATTCATTAACCCTATCAACATAAATTCAAAAAGACTTGACCATGGTTAGACTGTATGGATCAAGCTATTTTTATTGCATGGGGCTTTTATCCTTTTATTTTTATACCCTCTTTTATATTTTTTCTTTCTTTTTCTTTTCTTTTCTTTTCTTTTTTCTTTTCTTTTCTTTGCAAATCATTTGCAGAATGAAACATTATTTGCAACCCAAAATACAGTAAAGGGATAATTTTTTAGTCACCAGTTGATCCTATGAATCATAGGGTTATAAAACCATATTTTCTTTGTCTTTTGTTTTGTAGGTTAGGGTTTCCCTTTCCCTGCTTCTACTATGAGGGGTTGCCATATCCAAACTGTCGTGTGTTTTGTTTAAGCTTCTGATCAATTTTGACAGAATATCAATAGGCCATGCCCAAAGATGAGATGTCCAAAAACTCCATTTTTGTCTAGATGTATCTATGCATACCACTGCAGTACTTGAGCACCAGATGTCACTCAGAATATTTGATACCCAGCTTGGTGCACAAGGTATGGAAGACATTGGTGAACTCTGGGATTGTTTGGTCTCTTTCCTGCCGCAGTGTGGTCCATCTTGTATACAAGTCATCATAACTTCCAACAAGGTAACATTTTTCCTTAATAGCATCCCTAAAGGAATCCCAAGTGGGTGAAACTGCAAATAATGTGGATCCTTCTGTTTCATTTTTCTCATAGAAAGTCTCCCACCAATATTTTACATGGGGGACGGCCTTAAGGAGCACAAATATAATATTCTCTCTAGCGGAAAAGTTGTGGACAGAAAAATACCCTTCTAGAAGGTTTAACCATTTATCTACAGCATCCGCATCTATTTTACCTTCAAATATAGGAATATCAAAATTGATATGTACCTTGAAGGGGGTGGTGCTTCCGCTTGAGGTGGATGTGTCGCTTGTCGACAGTCGTCAAAGGATTGTGTGAAGTTGTCCATCATCTTGTTTCTTTGTCACTCAAGGGATTCCTCGAGCAACATTTTGAAAGGATATCATATCTCGTCATCTTTATTTTCACCTGCCATGGGCGGTCTCTTGGGCGTTCCAGATAATTTTTCCTCAAGAGAAACAAGCTCGAGACCCAACTCTCTATACCTTGACCGCGTCGGGGACATGCATTAAAAAATGACAAGGAGCAGACCACTCTGATAGCACTGATCCAGATTTATGAGCGAAATGAAATGAAACCACAGATTCATAATGTTAACACAGATACACAGTGAAAAATAATAGAGATACAGTAAAACTTGACTTCTATTAAATAAGAAATATGTTGAAAATTGTAAAATGAAAACTGAAAACAAGCATGCTAGAATGGTGTCAGCTTATCTCTAAGAAGAGATGTGATGGTTATGCTCATTCGCAATAAGATGAGTACAATGAGGCTCTAAAGGACTTTTTACAATAAGCATGAATTCCAAAACCCTAGACAACACCTAACCCTAGGATATGAAGCACCAAAAGTCATGTGGGCCTGTTGGGGTAAGTTAGTACATTAACTTCATAGGATTGTAACTTTTGCATACGATCTATGTTTAGGGTGCACGATAGCTCATTGGAAAGGTATTGATGAGGAGATTCATTTAGGGGGATCAATTGGAGCCCTTGAATATCATTGAGGTGCTTGATCGTGAAAAAACGTCATTTAGGCCCTCAAACTAGCCCCAGAAGTTAAAAATTGCTAAAAATAGTAAATTGCCAAAATTACCAGAAAATTGTTTTGAACCAGTTGGAAAAGGTGGGTGGCCATAGATATCCACCTGGATCATTTCTCCGCTATGGTTGCAATTTTATCATGCACCTTTGTGATCCTCATGAGATAGTTGGTAACATTGTCAGATTTAGACATCTGCATCGATCTGAATGTATTGCTTAAGACCATCTTCCTGTTCATGTTAGTGCTCAGGAATAAACCTACCAAGTCATCAAAAATATATTTGGTTGTGTTCTTCTTGGATAAGTGAGGAATTAGATGATCCTTCATGGAATCCAAGAGTACCCGCTTGGCTTTGATCTCCTTCTTCTAATGAACTGCCAAATATGTAGGATTTTTCGGTGGAGGAACAACTTTTTCGACTAACTCCCAAAGGTCACATGCCTTTAATGCCAAATTCAATCTTTATTTCCAAGGTAGGAAGTTGGATGATCCATCCAATTTGTCTTCAACTCTCAAAGGTATCATTGCCATCCCTTAGACCTGATAAACTGCCTTGGAAATAACCTGCTATTGAAATTGCCCATGCACTGACCTATACGGCCTCTGCCCTTGTTATCTACACTAACAGCGTGATTGTTACACTTGTACCTATGTTTTTTTTTGTGACCTATAACCAAATATTTTTGCTATTTGTGCGACTGTATCAAAAATACCTACATTGTCCTTGACAGTCGATCCGAATGTAGTTCGAATGTTTCTCTAAAATATGTCCTTCGATTTATTTCTGCTAGTTATGGATTTGAGATCTAGCTTCCTTTCAGATCATGCACTCGGATACCATGTTGAAATCCCTACTCCAGCACCTAGGTACTTTTAATCTAGTGATTCCTTACTACAAATCAGATTAGCAACTAACAAAACAAAAACACATTGCTAAAATAGTCAACTCAAGTAAAGATAGTGGAATCAATACTGAAAACCAAAAATCTCATGCACAAGACACACATATATTCTACCCAACAACAAAGCTTATCATTCAAATAACTTCAAAGCTTACAAGGGCTCCCTTATTGGGAAAATGGATCAAATAGAAAAGAGACAAAGTACATCAAAAACCTTATTGGCTTGATCTGTTGCCAAACTTATTGTATGATCTTGTACAACAACATTGTGAATGTTACGCTGATATCCATGATGTCCCGTGCTATCTACACAATTGTAAAGCTGAAACTTGCACTAACTACGCGACTGTAAAAGAATACTTGCATTGTTTTGTGGCAGTTGATCCTTCTGTTGTACAATTGTTCTCTCTCTTCCTCTGACCTGGATCTCTAGATGGAATTCCTTCTCCACCTATCCAAGATCTCCTTGAATCACAATCCTTCATGATCCAACTCTCTCTGTCTCAAATCAATCTCTCTTGATCAATCTGTCAAGTGTCTTCCTCCTTCACCCTAGCCTTGCTTTTATAAAATTGAGTTACGACTTAACCCTAATATCCAAAGTGATTGATGGTTGAGATTACTTCTCACCTCACTTGAGATCAACGGATATTATTTAGTTCACTAATGCTAATTAAATCATTTCCTTAAATAAAACTCAACTTACTAATTAAAACCACTTTACTTTAATAATTCATTTAATTAAAGTAAATTCAAGTATAGAAGGCTTTGGATGATTTCCACATATCTAGACATATAGACCTATAAGGAAATACATGTCTGATGCTACCACACATCAACACAGGCCTGGAAAACTCAATGGTGTCATGGATGCCTTGGGTAGGAAGGCACAATTGGCTAAAGTTGAGGAATATGAGTTTCCTACAGCGGATGGAAGCCAGATTCAGGTGTTGGTAGAGTTGCAAGATAATATTAAGGAGGGATTATAGGTTGATCCAAGTGTGAAGAACATTATGAAGCAGGTAGAGGGAGGGAAGATGAGGAGGTTGTTTCTTCATGATGACCTCTTGTGTTTTGGTGAGATGATCCATGTGGATATCGGTGGCCACCCACCTATTCCACTGGCTCAAAGAACGGTTTTCATTTTGGCAATTTTTCCTAGTTTTTTGGGTCCTAAACTTCTGGGGCGATTTTGAGGCCCTAAACAACGTTTTATTGGGCATGCCACAATCACACTGTAGGATTTAGACAAAGTGTGATAGAAAATTGTGTATTCCTCAAACAGTTCTTTCCAACGAGCTATCGTGCACCTAAAACGAAGATCATATGCAAAAGTTACGACCCTAGAAAGTTGATGTACCAACTTACCCCATCGGGGCCCACATGACTTTGGGCACTTCATCTCCTAGGGTTAGGTTTTTGAATGTTTAGGGTTTTCTCATTTATCTATTATATTAAAATTGCCTTTGGAGCCTCATTGTAACCATATTCTTGCANGATGTACCAACTTACCCCATCGGGGCCCACATGACTTTGGGCACTTCATCTCCTAGGGTTAGGTTTTTGAATGTTTAGGGTTTTCTCATTTATCTATTATATTAAAATTGCCTTTGGAGCCTCATTGTAACCATATTCTTGCAAATGAGCCTAGCCGTCACATCTCTTCTCGAAGATAAGTTGTCACCATTCTAGCAAGTTTGTTTCAATCTGAATTTTTATAGTTTCAACATATTCTCTTTATTAATAGAACTCGAGTTTTACTGTATCTATGTGTATTTCTTTGTTATACATATGTATTCCATTTCGTTCCATTTATAAATCTAGATCAGTGGTATCAGAGTGGCCTGCTCTTTATTTTTTTTATGTGCATGTCCCCAACGAGGTCAAGGTACAAGGAGTTGGCACACGAAGTGGTTGAGCCCTTGCAATACCGTACCCGCTGATCACAACGGCCTCCCATGGTGGAAGAAAATAGAGATGATGGAGAAGGAGATCATTTTAAAATGTTGCTCGAGGAAGCCCTCATGCGACAAATGAATGAGATGATGGGTAACTTTGCACAGATCCTTCAACGGCTGCCAACATGAGACACATCTTCATCAATCGACCACGCCGCCCCCTTCAAGGTACAATTCAATTTTGATATCCCCTTATTTGAAGGCCAGATAGATGCGGATGTTGTAGATAAATGGTTGAATCTACTAAAAGGGTATTTTTCGGTCCATAATTTTTTTGATAGAGAAAATATTACCTTTGCGCTCCTTAAGGTTGTCCCCTATGTCAAGGATCGGTAGGAAACTTACTGTGAACAAAGGGACACTGAGGAATCTATAATATTTGTGGTCACCCCGACTTAGGATTCTTTCAGGGATGTTATTAAGGAACAATACTACCATGTTGGAAGCTACGATGACTAGTATACGAGATGGAACACACTGCGATAGGAAAGGGACTAGTCAGTACCAGATTTCACAAATATCTTTCATACCTTGTGCACCAACCAAGGTATCAAGGACTCCGAACGACATCTGGTTCTCAAGTACCATGAATTTCTACATAGATACATCCAAATGTAAATGGAGTTTCTGTACAGCTCATCATTGGGCGTGGTATATCGATATGTTATCAAATTTTAGCATAAATTTAAATAGAAGAAGCGAGAGTTTGGATCTACAAATTCCTCACAGCAAAAGCAGGGAAAAGGTGGCCCCAACCCACAGAACAAAGGACAGAGAAAGGATGGGTCACCTTAGGAAAACCAGTCCAAGTTGCAAACCAAAAAGGGTAATGAGAAGACGAAGAAAGACACCGGAAAGTGGTGTGAATTCCATAAACTACCCTGGCATAACACTAATGAATGTCACTCGAAGCAGTCATTGGTGGCTGAGTTGAAAGGATCAGAGTCAGAGGCATGTTTCAAATATGAATCAAATCCAGACAAGGGGAAGCGGATCATTGACGTAGAACCCAATGCCATTATCGCTACCACTAAGGTCCATCCAAGTGAACCATAGGAACCAGAGGAAGGTGAACACTTTTTTTTCACTCATAGATGTGGGTGAAGGGTGCTCCATTGCATTTCATTATCGATAGCGAAAGTCAAAAGAACCTGATATATGCAGAGCTCATTGAGTGGTTGAACCCACCGACAAAACCAAACCTGCATCCTTACACCATTGGATGGCTCCACCAAGGAAGAGACATCTGCGTCAGCCAATAGTGTCATTTTCCCTACGGCATCAAGCCCTTCAAGGTTGAGGTATTGTGTGATATTTCCCCCTTGAATTTTGTAATGTTCTTTTAGTCCAACCATATTTGTAGAAATGACATGTTGTATATGATTCTAGACCTTGCAGTGTTATTATTACTTTGGGAAGATAATTGTATAGGATACCGGAGGTAGCTCCACCTACCATTATTTATTTGATCTATGCTAAGAAATGCAGGAAGGTCATTTCCCATACAAAGAAATTTGTCTTCTTCATGATTCTCTCTCGAAGTGAACAGAAGGTCGTAGCCACATTCATGGCCTCTCCACATAACAGAAGCAAGTGGACAAGATCGTGTAACAATACAAAGACATCTTCTCCTCACCCACCGGGGTGCCATGACACTGTAAGTTCAAGCATTCAATCAATCTAACCCCTGATCAACTCTACCTAATGGGTCAGTCTATCGTCCCTCCCTGATGAAAAATGAGGAAATTAAGTGACATATCCAAGAGCTACTTCAAAAGGGGCACATTTGACCCAGCTCCTCACCCTGTGGGAGCCCAATTGTACTCGTACCAAAAAAATATGGGACTTGGCGACTTTACATTGATTACAAGGCCCTAAATAAAATCGCACTCAGGAACCAGTACCCAATTCCCCGAATTGACGACCTTCTTGACCAGCTCAAGGGATCCAAGTTTTTCAACAAGATTGACCTAAAATATGTCTACTACCAGGTCCCAATAGAACAAACTGATGTATAGAAGATTGTTTTCAAGTCCAAAGAAGGTATTTTTGAATGGATAATCATGTCATTCGGTTTAAAAAATGCTCCAACAACTTTCATGATATTTATGGATGATATACTACGATCCTTCATCAATTCCTTTGCGGTGGTATATCTGGATGAAATCCTCACCTTCAACAAGAATTGGATAGAACACTTGCAGCATATTCAATAGGTCCTTCACACTCTGTGACAACACAAGCTATATGCTAACTTGGAAAATTGTTCCTTTGGCATGAACAGGGTCCAATACCTAGGCTACATTGTTGATGAGCATGGTGTCCATGTGGATCCAGCCAAAATCCAAGTCATTCGTGACTGGCCAACCCCAACCACACTAACCAAGCTTCGAAGTTTCTTAGGACTTTCCATCTTCTATTGCAAGTTTGTGTTGGGATTCTCCCATATTGCATGGACCCTCAGCCAAGTGACCAAGGGTGTTGGCAAGGAAAAGTTTGTGTGGGGGAGGTCACAACAACAAGCATTCGATGGTTTGAAACATCGCTTGTGCTTAGCTCCAGTACTCTCCTTACCCAATCTGTAGCAACCTTTTGAGATTGAGACCGATGCTTCAGACTATGTCATGGGAACAACCCTCACTTGGCACATTCATCCAGTGGTATATCATAGTGAGACACTATCAGATATCATCCATAAGTACCCCACCTATGATAAAGAAATGTATTCCATCATACAAGCCTATCGACAATGGAAGCACTACATTCTCGAGAAGGAGACAATCATCCACACTAATCACAAGCCTCTGCAGTTCATGCAGACACAAGGAAAATTATAGAATGACTGCTATCAAAAGTGGTCCGCATACTTGTAGCAGTTCCATCTCAACATTAAATATAAGTCATGGAGCACCAATTGTGTTATTGATTGTCGCAATCTACCTCCAGTTTCCACTTTAACCATGGTTCTCCACTCTTGTCTTGTGGCCACAAGGCATCCGAGTGGCCCCAAATATACAAGAGTGAGCTTGACTTTGCTACCACTTACCAGATGCTAGACAAAGGCGTGATTGTCACTGACTATCATATTCATGACGGACTGTTATGCCATTTTATCCACCTCCGTGTTCCTTGAAGCGAGAATGCGACGTTGATTGGAAAGCTCACTACAGTCGGATGGTAGGACATTTTTGCATGGAAAAGATGATGGAAGTACTACATAAGCATTTCTACTGGTTGAAACTTTGATAGGATGTCAGCAAGTATATCGGGTCCTGCACTGATTTCACCATTTCCAAGCCAACCACTAAGAAGTAAGGCACGTATACCCCTCTTCCTACTCTCAATGTACTACATGTCGGGCCTTCCTTCAACCAAGCAAGGAAACGACTATTTTTTTGTGGTGGTTGATCAATTTTCTAAGATGGTCATCCTCACAGCCTGCAAGAAGAATATCACAGTGGAGGCCACTGCCAAGATCTTCTTTGAATGGGTGTGGGCACACTTTGGGATACCAAATACCATCGTATCATATCGGGACAACAGGTTCCTCAACACATTCTGGTCTAGCCTCTGGTCAATGTTGGACACCAATCTCATGAAATCCACCGCCTTCCACACCTAAACTGATGGCCAAACATAAATCATCAACAGGATGATCATGCATATCTTGTGTGTGTACAACTCCAAACATTTGTGCACATGGGATGAGATTCTCCCCTATGTTCAGCATAGCTATAACAGAGCCCTTCATAGCTCAACCGACCACATTCCCTTTCAGGTGGGGTTGGGATTTCAACCATTGGGTCATTGATGTCGCACTACCCCTTGCATTCACACAGGCATAATCATCCCATGCTCAATCTGAGCCCAACAAAGCCACCAATTTTATTGAATGAATTCAGCACATCCAACAATAGGTCCATGATATTTTACAGAAAGCCAATGCTAAGTACAAACAACGCCATGATCAACACCGGGTGTCGCACAAGTTTCAAGTGGGAGAAAAGGTCTGGTTGCATTTGCAGAAAGAGCACCTTACAGGACCCCATTGAAAGCTTTGTCCACTTCTCTATGGACCTTACACCATAACCAAGGCTATGGGTGACAATTCTTTTGAGCTTAGTATTCCCCCCTTCCTTGGCTTGTACCCCATTTTCAATGTGGACCTCCTTCAACCATACTTACCACCATTATTGGACACATCAGAGATCGCAGAGTAGTTGGCATTGACAGATCTCAACCCTGACTACATGGAACAAGCATCCATTTATCATATCAGGGACACTCAGATTAAGGGTACTCAACAACAAAGGATCCAACTTTATCGGGTTGTCAAAGCAGGGCAACTCCTACACTAAGGCAAGTGGCTCACCTAGGGAAAAGTTCAAAAAAAGTTTCCCCATCTGATGGGGGCACTCAATGCAATGGATATCATTGATTCCTAAGAAGGGAGGACTGATCTAGGTGGATATCAGTGGTCACCCACCTATTCCACTAGCTCAAAGAACAATTTTCATTTTGGAAGTTTTTTCCTAGTTTTCGGGTCCTAAACTTCCGAGGTTGTTTTGAGGCCCTAAACAACATTTTTTAGCTGCGCCACACCACATTATAGGGTTTATTCAAATTGTGATGGCAACATGTGTAGTCCTCGGATAGTTCTTTCCAACAAGCTATCGTGCACCTAAAACGAAGATTGTATGCAAAAGTTACAACCCCAGGAAGTTGAGTACCAACTTACCCCATCGGGGCCCACGTGACTTTTGGTGCTTCATCTCCTAGGGTTAGTTTTTTGGATGTTTAGGGTTTTATCATTTATTCTTTATGTTAAAAAGGCCTTTGGAGCCTCATTGTAACCATCTTCTTGCAAATGAGTGTAGTCGTCGCATTTCTTCTCAGAGATAAGGTGCCACCATTCTAGCAAGTTTGTTTCAGTCTACAGTTTTACAGTTTCAACATATTCTCTTTATTAATAGAAGTCAAGTTTTATTATATATTTGTGTATTTCTTTTCTATAAATCTATATCCCATTTCGTTCCATTTATAAATACGTATCATGAGCACATCTATGTACCCAAGTCAAGTAATCATTGTAAGGAGCTCTTGAAGGAGTGTCAAGACTCACCTTAGGTTGCCCACCCAAGACAACGAAGGACATTGGCATTGTTGGAGAGAGGATAGTTATGGGAATGTTTGATGTGAGACATGGAAGATTATGTCCAGAATTGTCTTATTTTTTAACAAGACAAGACTGACACTAGATTGCAGTCATGTATGTTGGGGCCTTCCATTAAGCATTGTATCGAACAGAGATGCGAGTTTCACTAGCAAGTTTTGGGCATCATTGTTCAAGCTTGTGGGCATGAACATGTTGATGAGCTCCTCATATCATCAACAAACAGTTGGTCAGATAGAATGCATCAATGGACTACTGGAGGAATACTTGTGACACTATGTGCAAGCATATCAAACTAATTGTCCAAATCTATTGGATGTGACTCGGTTCATTTATAACTTGCAAAATAGCTCCACAATGAGCTATAGTCCGTTTGAACTGACGAATGGAAAACAACCCATCACCCCACACTTGGTGATGCATGGATATTACAAAAAGTTTCCATCAACCTTGGGATTCATGACAGGTTGGGAGGATCGGTTGGAGATGGATCACATTCATCATATTGATGCGAGGGAGAGGATGAAGTATTGGGTGGATCGTGAGAGATGGGATGCAAAGTTAAACATAGGATATTAAGTCTTCGTCAATATGGGAAAGCATCAGCTTGCATCACCATCTGGGATGACTCCATCACTCATTTGGAGGTCTGAAATCTCATTCAAAATACTTGAGAATATTGGTGAAGTCACTTACAAGTTGAAGCTCCCATATCACTTGAAGTCATTAAAACATGTCTTTCACATTAGCAAGTTGAGACTGTGTCGTATGGATGCAGAGGACCCAGACCGATTTGAGCCCACCCATGCCCCCGCAATGGTTGTCGACTGACCCAAGTTGGATGTTGATGAGGTTTTAACATTCATAATTGTCAGATTTGGAAAAAATTGAAGACACGAGTACTTCGTTCGGTGGAAGGATAGACCGGAGGAAGAAAATTGTTGGGAAAGTCAAGAGGCACTATGGAAGTGGATGCATAATATATGCGCATTCAAGTAGACGAACCATGGAGGAACGATGCCAAGTTTGTTGAGGATGAAAATGACTTGATGTTGGGGAGGATGTAAGACCTCTGACGCCAAGGGTCAGAGCACACCCTCCCATGGCATGAATGACCCACCAATGACAAACCCAACGATCGGGCAAGACACTCGGCACTCACCTTTGGCACTTGTCTATGGGAAAAGGTGAGTTGGGGAACCTTCATAACCCTTGGCAAGACGAAGCATGATGTTCGGTTGGGTTGGAGTGCCCGGCCCATGGGCTAGCACACCCATGACTTGGCTAAGCGAAGAGCACAAAGGTTTCGGTGGATAAGGCATGGGGTGCCCATCTAGGTGGGTGTTCCCAAACGAATAGCATGATGAATATAAGAAGGGGTGTCGATTGGATAGGAATTCCTAGATGAGATGGAACCTTGGACAAATTATGGGTGCTCAACGAACCAACACACCCGAAAAACTGACGCGCTCGAAAAACTGACGCGCCCAACACCCTTCGTGAAGAGACACATTGGAACGATGCGCCCAAAGGACGCAACCATCCACCTTGGCTAATCATATATCAGAAGGCAAGGGGCAATTCCAAATGGAAGAAGACACAAGGAATTTAAGCACAACATGGTCAATGAGTATGGGGGCAAGTTCGACTAAGTGACATGATCACACAATGAAGCATTTGGGCGAGTCTTGGGTTCGGTGAGGTGAAAATATTTGTGGTTCATGACAGGAAGGGGAGTTCTGAAGAATATGAGCGGGTGTTCTGTCTCCCATAGTCTAATGGGGTGCCTGGACCATGCACTCGACATGGTGTATTGATGCGACAGAGGTTTGTGGTAGGTGTGAACCAAAGACAAAACCGAAGGAGTATCATCAATAGAGTCCACGAAGGTGAAAGATTTTGTATTGTTGTGCCATGCGCTCCATGTAACTATCAATGTCATTTGTAAACAATTTGTACAATCAGTTTTGTTATATGAATAAAAGAATGGGTGTTAGGCCAGTTGGGCCACCCGATTTTACATATTGAACTATGTACTATGTATATGCTTGTTTAGGAATTGTGCTAAGTAAAGAACATGTATAACATGTTAAACCGTCATAACTATTATAAGTTGAAGTGAAGGTGTAGTCCGAACCCAGTACACCTGGGATGCCCTCGCCACCAAGTGGAAAAGGTTGCGGTGCCACATTCCAATGAGAAGGCTAAATCGTTGTGACCCAAGCCAAATATTTATGGGCGTGATATATAGTCTTCAAATACTTATTAAAAAGCTCTCAAATGATATTATAGATCTCAAGAAAAAAAATCAGGTGAAAGTTCATCATATAGGACACCTTGGAAACCTCCTTTTAGAATAAATTATCCACCTCCTAATAACCAAAACACTTCCCCTTAAGAAATACATATTGAGGAGTTTGTTCAAGATCATTATTGTTGAACTCATGAAGAAAATCATTTTGAAAAAAAAAAACATCCTTTATTAACATTTATAATGTTTTGGTTGCAATGGAAGAAGAAGAGGAAGGAAAATCAAATCAAGAAGAGAAAAGGGATGAAAAAAACACTGAATCATCAATTAATGTTATATGGGATGTGTTATCCCCACTTTTTAGGGATAACTAGGAGATCATGTCTTGAGGCCCACAGGTCCTAGACATGGAGTACCGAGAGCAGGATTGACCTGAGCATGGCCCTAGAGGGCCCACCTTTTCTTCTTCCATCATCTTTGTCTTGATAGCAAGAGTGGAATCCATCACCATTGGCTTGGTCTTGTATCAAAAGAGGTTCTTGCTCCATGAGGTAATTGGTGCAGGTATCATGGTATGTGTCACTTTTCATCATTGAAACCTTTAAATATATGCATTTGATTCATTTTATCTCTAACAACTGCTTGGATCTTACATTTTCCCACTTGACCATGTTTGGGGGGAATGACAGGGTGCCCTAGCAAGCCTATGTTTGTAGGTTTGGGTTTTCCACTGGGGGGACTTCTGAAAATCCATCGTCTTCTCCCATCATAGTACCACTTTTACATATTGTTTCCCGCTCATCTATCCCTTTCCCCTTGTCCAGGCATTGGTTTGACCTATTTTCAAGATTGCATCTTACCTCATGGGAAGAAGGGGCCAAAGGCCCAGAAGGTAAAAGCAAGCTGGTAAAAGATAAAATCCTAAAAAAATAAACCTCGAGATGCTTCGCCCAGGGATCCCCGAGAAAGCAATAAAAGGCTTCTCAGCAAGAAACAAGAGGGACCTGGAAAAATAATAAAACAAGACCTAGTCAGAGGATAGGGGGTCTCATCATGAGCCAGCCTATTAGGTTCATGGGTACCTAGCAGTATGACATTGCCACCAGTTGGTTACCACGCCAGGGCAGTGACTCTTGGTTGCATGGCCAAGGGAAAGGGGGTCTCTTCACGATCCAGCCTTCTCATTTTTGTGAAAGTACTTGTGGTTAACGTTGTCAGCTCTAGTCACCATGCTAAGGCAGTGTCCCCTAATTAGCTCTTGAACAAAAGGTAAAAAGGAATAAAAGAATAAAAAGAATAAAGGCAAGAATGGGCTTAGAAAAAATGCATCCATGACAGGGACAACTCGCCTTCTACAAAGGCACCAAGAGGTAACACTTTGCATCATTGTCCCTTACTGCACCCACATGCTTGGACATCCCCTGACCACATCATCCACTTACATGACTTGGATGAGGTCTTTCTGGGAACTTTCCTTTTCCTGTGGACACTATCCCAATATGACGCCTTGTCCTTTTCCCATACTTGTAATGCAGGCTTGTGTAATGTCTTTGAGCTATTGATTGATGTATTAGGGATTTTATGCATGTGTTTAATAATATTAATGATGAAATGTGATTGGCATTGCTATGATCCCTGTGACTGATGAGCCCACAGAGGGCATAGCCTTTGATGTGTAGGACCCGACGGACAGGTACCATTTGGACTAGTACACATGGGGAGATGATCAATTCAGATCTCCATGTGGTTGGAGAGCCCACCAGATGGATGTTGAGACCCCATCAGGGGGCAGAGACAGGGTAAAGAATGATCGAAGACTTTTCACCGGAGAAGAAGAGGACGTTCCACCAAAGGCACCCCGATACAGCTGGACCTAGGGGAATTGACCCATTTTCAAGGGGATGTTGGCTCTATATGGCCTAGGACGTCACCAGGAGGCTTATGACATCATCATGAGCATGTTGGCAGATGGACAGGGAAGTTGGCATGTGTGGCATCTTGGAGAATCCCAAGGAGGGCTAACGTCTCACTTCAGGAGGTTGCATTTTCCCTATTAGGGGCTAACGTCACCTTATGAAGGGGTGACTTCTTACCTTTCTGATTAATTAGGGTTTTTACTTAGCATTTAATGTAAAAACAATATGATTTTGATAGTATGGCCTTGTCGGCCTTTTTATGACCTAAAAGGTAAATTAGGTCATTGATACAGTTTATATTGAGGATTTTGATCCTCATTTTAGGATCATAACTCATTCACTCCATAAGGAGGTCTTAAATTTTCGCCCTATCTTGGGTTTTTTGGTTGAACTAAGTGATGCGCACTTGTTGAAGGAAGAGATTTTTGGCATTTATGGTGTTTCTCTTCAAGGAAGGTGTTACAACTAGAGTTTGCATGGTTATTTCTTGGTGATTTGTAAGTATTTTTCTGCAAAACTTCTTGAGTGAATGGTTGTAGTTTAATTTCTTGCATTTGTTTATAAATATTGTTGAATCAAAACCCTAGGTGAATAGAATACAAGTAGGTCATTGTCTCATGTCCCCTGATAGAGAAACCTTAAACCATTGTTGCGGAAAGAAAGAGCCTAGCCTTAGCTACACTCCTACTTCCTCTTCCTCTTTGCTAGCCGTACTATTTTGAAGCCACCAGGAGTGAGACGTCCCTGGCCTAAGTCTACTACACTAGGGTTGTACTCTTTCTAAGGTTTGTTGAAAGGCCTTGCCTTAGCAACACCTCACCTCATCAAACCCTCTTGTTTTGGTTATATTTTATTATTATAAAGCTAGTCGTTTTCCAGGAAGGAGGAGAGAGAACGAGTCCTTGCTTTAGCAACACCGGAGTGAGCCTCTCTCCCCTAGGATTCCAATTTTGAGGCCTTGATTTAGCAGCACCTCAAAACCTTTCCCTCTAATCCTTGAAATATTTCCTCCTTCAACCTTTTCATCCTTCACTTATGACTCCATTAAACCCTAAGGCACTAATATAGAAGTCCTCCAACGTTGAAGTGGAACTTGATCACACTACTTTCAAAACCTTGAGTCAAACCCTAACTACTAACCCTAATCTAGGAACTAACCCTACTAACCCTAATGTTGACGTCATCCTTGGCTATTATATCATTGGTGCAGCAATGTTTTAATTTATGAGCAATTGAATGGTAGTTGAAGGCATTAATTGAGTTAAGTATTGACTTGTCGCATTGAATGCCATATCGTTCTAGTATTTATTGGTGAAGTGACATTATTTTTTCATTGCTATTTTGTAAACATTGACTTCGTCAACATTTACTTTCAAATTTCTTATATTGAATATCAGATAGTTGTTGATGTATATGAAGTACTAACCAAAACCTACATATATCAGTTTATTGTTGCTTTGTTCTCGGGTAGGGATTCTACTTGGTTATTGCTTCTAGTTATATTTATAGGCTATAAAGCCGGACTATATGTTTGGTGGTGATCTGTGAAAGGAGAAACTTATCTTTATCATATTAACCTTTTCCCTTTCAAGGCTCCAGGTCATCGGGGATGTCTCCCCTGGGCCTAACCTCCCTAAAAATAAAGAACCTCCCCATCATGGTGACATTGGGTGGGATAGGTTCATGTTACACCAGTTTGTCCTTCCGTCTCATAGCCTTTTATCCTATCTACAAACTGTGCGATAACATTTTGGCACCGCTGCCAGGGAATACTGAGTCAAACCTTCCTCAGACGACACTTTTCGATAAGCCTTGCCTTTAGAATCCTTATCTTACAAGCTTACCTGGCGACTCCACTAGGGTGTTTTCCCTTTTCTTTGATAGCTTCAAGTAAACTATCTGGCGACTCCACAAACCACAAAGAGGTTTAATAATCCTCCTTTATCTTTTAGAAGGAAGCCTCCCAAGAACTCTCTTGTTGTCAAATCACTCTTTGGGAAAATCCTTCCTTTAAGAATCGTGTCTAGCTCTCAGACTGCTACAACGAACCTAGCCAACAATCAAAGACAATGGTCATCTACTCTTTTCAAACCACTAGACATGTCAGCCATACCAGGCTTCCCTAGGCAAATTCCACCCAAATATGAAAAGTGCCTACCTAAGTTTATCGGTACTGATACAGTCAGTGTTGAAGAGCATATGAGTAACTTTTGGGCATTTTTTCAGCTTCATCCCATTAGTGATGATGCCAGAGACCTAGTCATGAATTTATTCTCTGCTACCCTTTATGATGCTTCAAGGTGTTGGTACTTGAGCCTTCCTGATGGTGGCATTAAAACCATGGAAAAGTTAGAAGAAGCTTTCCTCAAGAGATGGAGTGTCAAAGAGGATCCTAACATGCTTCTTACCCAGCTAAATAACCTTTGAAAACATGAAAATGAGTCTACCCGGGAGTTCCACCCAAGGTTTTAAGCCTTGCTACAAAAGATTCTGGCAAGCCACCATCCGAAGGATGACTACCTCATTCATATTTACACCAAATCTTTCAATGGCCAATTAGGGTATCTCCTCGGGGACAAAAACCCCCAATCCATTCAAGAATCCCAAGAGCTCGCTACTAAGATTGAAGGAAACCTCCTTTCATCCAAGATTGAGCCTTTTGCAAATCCAAGGGGAAAAATGGACACCAAGCCAAAGTTGTTCCACAATGTCGAACCTACCTCAGATCTTTGCATGAGTATAGCCAAATTACAAGCTTCCATGGATAGTGTCATGAAAAATCAAGAGAAAATGATGAGTAGGATCGTCGCCTTGGGGAGATCCCAAACCCAAGCACCTAGGGTACCATATAAAGGGAAATTTCAAAAGGGAAATCAATTTTACAAACCTAAGAATGAGCAAGAAGTCCCAAATACCCTAGCCCCTATGAACATTGTGGATGAAAACCCTTGGTGCCTAGAATGCAGTGAAGCACATTAGGAGCATGAATTCCCTTACAGTGATAATGGCCACCAACAAGTTAACAATATCGACCATCTCATGGAGGGCCCTTAGATAAATATCATGGCTGAAGAACATCAAATTTCCATAAAAGAGGCAGCCAGGTCAGCTAGGATGGCGATGATAAACAACCTAGACCAAGAATCAAAAGAGAAGCTAAAGAAACAAGAGGTCCAGGTATATAGAAGAAAGAAAATGAACCAACCTGTCGTTGACCAAACAAAACCCCCACTGGACGCACTACTTCCCAAAACGTCCAAAAATCAAGGTCTCGGAAAAGCAATAGATCTCAAAATTGAAATAATAAAAATAGTAGACTATTATGAAATTGTAACCAAACATGTGAGAAATTTGATACATTATGTTTATAATCACCTAAAGGGAACTACCAACGTGAGGTATGGAGTTTTGATTGACAATCATGATGTTTTTAATATTATTTATATACCTCGACCTTTAAATGTTGATGCTGACTTACTTGCTAATGTTTTTTCACGATTGGTTCCTTCAACAATTTTTTCTCCTAATTTCACGCCCTCAATTCCAGATAACATCACAAATTGGGCAGTCTTTGATGATGATGACCAGATATTAAAATTTCTTACACAAGAAGGCACTTTCAAAGACTCTGTCATAAATGAAAATCAACACAATGAGGAAATACATGAGATCTCTCTAGATAATTCATCATACATAGAAAATGGAATCCCAAAATCAGTGGTAAGATTAGAAAAGTTTTAGATCTCTCTAGATAATTCATCATACATAGAAAATGAACTCACCAAATCGCTGGTAAGATTAGAAAGTTTTATGATTTGCAAGACAAATTACGTAAAAAAAAAAAAAAAAAAAAAAAAAAAAAAAAAAAATTAAAACCAATGCAGTGTCTCAATGCAGCATGAAGTAATAAATTTAGGAACTAATCAAAATCCTCAAAATATTAATTTAGGAATAAATATTTCTCCCTCTTAACATAATGTCTTGTATCAAACTCTTCAAGGAACATAAAGACATATTTGCATGGACTTATGACGATCTTAAAGTCTATGATACCAAAATTATTCAACATGTCATTCCTACTAGGAAAGAGGTTAAACTTGTACAACAAAATTAAGGAAAATTCATCTAAATCTTGAGCTTCAAATCAAAAAGAATTGAACAATTTATTGTATGACAAGATTATCTTTCCAATTAGGCATTCACAATGGGTTTTAAATTTAGTTCCAGTTAGGAAAAAGAACGAGGATATTAGAATTTGTATCGATTTTCGCAATTTAAATAAAGCTCTGGAAAAGGATAATTACCTTGTTCCACCGATGGAACAAATTTTGATAAGAGTAGTTAGATCTGAAATGTTTTCTCTTTTAGATGTCTTTTCAGGTTATAATCAAATATTGGTTTCTGAATTAGATCAAATAAAAACCACCTTTAGAACCGGAACCTATGCATATAGGAAAATTCCTTTCGAATTAATTAATGCAGTTGCCACATTCCAAAGAGCCATGGATATTGTTTTTATAGGTTTGATAAACAAATATATGGTTGTTTATTTGGATGATATCACAATCTACTCTCGAAATAGAAATGAACATGTTGATCACTTGAGACATTTTTTTGTATGCACAAGATATAAGATTTCTTTAAATCCAAAGAAAACAATTTTTGTTGTAACAGAAGATAAACTCTTGGGATTTATTGTTTCAAAACTTGGAATTGTAGTAGACATTGAAAGGAGTAAAGCTATTTCACAAATTTCTTTCCCTCACAATAATAAAAATATGCAATCATTTTTAGGGAAATAAATTTTGTAAGGAGGTTTGTCCCCAGTTTTGTTGAAATAGTTAAACCTTTGCAGGATATGATTAAAAAAAAGTGTGCATTTAAGTGGGAATATAAAGAAAGAGAATATTTCAAAAACATTAAAGAAGAAATTGTTCAAGCTCCCACTTTAATGAGTCCAGATTTGTTGAAAAATAATTCATTTTGTATACCTTCACATCTGACCGTTCCTATGCAGTTGTGTTGACTTAGAAAAAATCAGAAGGTTTTGAAGTCCCAATATCTTTCATGAGTTCTAGATTACAAGGTTCAGAGCTAAAGTATCATGATATTGAGAAACATGCTTATGTTGTGTTCAAAGTAGTTAAGCATTTTCGTCCATATCTTTTGAAGTCACATACAAACGTCATCGTACCACATCCCTTGATTAGAAATATGTTGGTCTAGAAAGAATTAGGGGATAAGAGAGAAAATAGGATGACATCACTCCAAGAATATGACCTTAAAATCAAACCAACAAGAATTGTGAGAGGACAAGGTCTATGTAAGTTAGTGGTTGATTCAAAAGGCACCCAGGTAAGTGATCAAGAAGGTTGGGAGAACGAATTGGAGGTATGCAATGAAGTTTTGTATATTCCAACACCTACCTTTTCATGGTATAATGATATCAAATATTATTTAACCCGTGGTAATTCTCCTCAATCCTTGGAACCTAAGAAGAAAAGAGAGTTAAGATTGAAATCAACTAAATATCAGTCCATTGATGGAGTATTGTTCAGAAAGAATTGTGATGATGTTTTTCTAGATGTTTTCAAAAATATGATGCGGATAAGGTATTGGTCCAACTACATGATGGACTAGCTAGAGGACATTTTAATGGGGAAACAATTACACGCAAAATTCTCAGGGTTGGCTACTTTTGGCCTACCTTATTTAGAGATGCTTATTCATATGCTAGAAAATGTAAACTCTGTCAGACATATTCAGGAAGGGAAAATAAACTTGCTTTTCCATTACAACTAGTTGAAGTTGAAGGTCCATTTGAACAATGGGGCTTAGATATAATCAGAGAGATTAATCCCAATCCTACATTGCTTCATAAATAAATTCTAACTGCAACATATTATTTTACATGATGGACTGAAGCCAATCCTCTCAATAAAGTTAATGAATATTAGGTTATCTCTTTCCTTAATCAATTCATAATTTCCAGATTTGGAATTCCAAATTCTTTGGTTTTTGATAATGTATCTTATTTTTCATATCTTAAGTTAATTGAATATACTTTTGAGAAAGGGATCATTGTTAAATATTTTGCAAACTATTACCCTCAAGGAAATGGCTTAGCAGATTCAACCAATAAAAATTTAATATGAATCCTAAAAAATATTGTTCATGAACATCAAAGGAATTGGCATAAACAACTTCATAATGCATTATGGGCAGATAAAGTAACACCTAAAAAATCATTAGGAAATTCACCATATTTTCTTGTCTATGGAAAATAACCTATTCTTCCTCCTAATGTTTTTCTTCCTTCTTTGCAACTAGCTCAGTCTGTTCAAGAAGAATCATGTCCAAAGATGGAAATGAGAATAGAAGCATTAATGAAGTTAGGGGAAGAATGATAACAAATCAAAAATAAGTTTCATGGACATCAACAATAATCAAACGATGGTTTGATAAATATTCAATTGATAAAAAAACATTTTCAAATTGGTGATCTAGTCTTGAAATGGGACAAAGCTCATGAAGAAAAAGGAAAACACACAAAGTTTCAACATCTTTGGCTAGGACCATTTCATATTGCTAAAAAACTTGGCCCTTCAACATATATTTTTCAATCATTAGTCGGGGAAGTTGAAAACCTCCTCGTGAATGGTCAATTTATTAAAAAATATTTTTCTTAGTCATTATTGAATGATGATTTGTAAATATTATACAGTTTCTTGTGATTTATAAAGCTTGTTTCTTATTTTTTTCTATTTTGTTTTGGGTGTGTTGTTTTTTGTTGTTATTATTCACTTCACTATGGTTACACATCGGAAGGCATGTCTCAGTTATAATTTGAAAGCGTGTTCTCATTTGTTGTTCACCAGATCCTTGGATACAAGTTAGTAAATTCTAGTTATGGAGGAAAATTTTACTTGTTATCAAATATAATTATAAGTGTCCTAAGTCTCCACAAAACTTCACTATCTGAAACTTCCCAGAAAAATAGTTATAGCAAAAATTCCAAGATAATTCTTTTAAAAATGAATTTGGGATGAGTCATGTTAGCAACATTTCTTATATAGGGGTGTTCTCCTCGATGGTTTGGGCCTTGGAGTGGTAAATGAAAAGTAGTGGGTTGAAAAACCCACTTATCCTAAGTTTCGGGCGCAAATGTGCATCCGTTAAGCAATGGGAAAATCTGTGTGGTCGGGATCTGCGTGCCCAGATCTACGGTCGAGGTTGGATTCTGGAGCCCCCTCACCATTCTACCTTTAAGGCGGAGAGGGGGGGTCCGGAATTGAGCGCGCAAGTTTAAGCGGCTAAGATTCGGGCGCCTGGATCTGCGACTGAGAATGGATTCCGGACCCCCCTGCTATTCTTCCTTTAATAAGGGGGGGGGTCTGGAATTGACGGTTTAAAGCGAGCCCCCTTTTGTCACATCTCCTACTCCCTCCACTTACCACCTTTCGCCATGTGTCTTCCCCTATCACATCTCTCGCTCCTCTTCTACCTTTCGCTACCACATACCCATCCTCCACTCTCTTCGTTGTCGTGTTCCTTTTCCCCTTAGACCCTCTTACCCTCTAACACTTGTACCTCCATACTCCACGTCACTTCCACCTGTGTTGTGTCCTTAGTCTCCAACCTGTCACATTGTGGCCTCATTGTCACCTTCTCGCAGAACATCACCTCATCATCTGGTGTCACAGCCTCTGTTTCTTCACCACCTAGTGCTTCCACCTCAACACCTTTCATCTCACCCTCATCCACGTCCTCCATAGGGGTCCCCTCGCAGCAGTCCAATGAAGCAGCATCCAAAGAAAAGCCACCACATTGTCCGAGTACAGAGTTGACCGAGGCCATTCCAAATCCCAAGGAAGCAGTTATTGTGGTAGTTGACGGTGGTTGAATGTCGTCTTCTTCCATAAATAGAAGGCCAGGAAAGGACCAAGCGTAGAGGTGGACTGACAGTCCATCCTGACAGAGATTACGTCTGACAAACAACTGCATGGGCAGTCTGCCCAACATCTGCATGCACTGCCTGATAGAGAATCTCCTCAACGTCAAGCATTGAATTTATGATATGATCGTGATTCAGTGCTTGAGTCAGCTCCAAGTATATGTAGGCATTTTTTCCATTTTGTTTAGTATCGATGGTTGAGCTAGGCTCCCGATTGTAAATTTTTAACGAAGCACTGGTTGCTCTGGTTATGTATTGGAACTTGAGACTTCTTGTCGTATGAATGTCAGCTTCTTTCCATCTCTTTGTTTACACTGTGTTAGAACAGCTCGGAATTGGAGGATCCAATTGAGTTGCGTTGTTATAGGATGATGTAGGTTGGATCACTGTAATAGTTGCATTGTCTCTAATAAGTTCTTGTATTTTCTCAACACTGAATGATTTGGAATTGGAGGATCCATTCAAGTCACCCTTCAGTTCCCCGAAACTCAGAACCAAGAGGATTTTGTATTCTGAGTTTTTCTTCCTCAATTTGTTGAAAGGCCTGATGTCCAAGGCAGTCTTGCTCACTCATCTCACCAAGTCTTTCCCCTGCTCATTTTACAATCAACTCACCGACGGAAGTTAGATCAATACCTCCTTTGTTTTTTACATACCAGGCCTGGTCCCCTAGTTAGAGTGATTATGTCCTGAGTTTACTCCCATCCGATCACCCCTTTAAACAAATTTGTGACAATAAACTGATGGGCATCGGGCTCTGCTCCTGCTGCAATCCAAGAGTGACTTTCGTCACCAACAAGTCATAAACCCTATATTCCATAGGATATATCTCCAAAATTATAAGTAACCATACCTTGAATTTTTACCACTTGTACCTATATATTTCACCTCAGTCTCCTCAAAATTTCAGGGTTTGAATCATCGCAGAAAAAAAATTATAGCAAAAATTCCAAGGTGTCTCAATTGGAGGAGTGAAACCCTAGGATCACAAGATCTAATACCAAATGTTATGGTCCAACGCCTTAAAAATGATAAAAAGTCAATGAATATAGTCCACTTCGAGGGGGAAACCTCCTTTTACAATATATCCAATTCAGAAGACAATATGAGATGAGATATGATTATTCTAAGACCAGGTCTCCTTGGTATATATATATATATAGGAGACAAAGGGTGCAATAATGAAAGGGTACAATTAATGGTTCTAACTGACCTACTACTATAACACTAGAAATGTAATAATTCAATAACCAAGGGATTAATAAGGAGTTTTATACATAACATGGGGCTTTGTCTAAGGCTTAACAAAACTCCTCCTCTATTTTTCTCTAGAGTTCTTTCTCTTGTTGTAACCTTTCCTGTTCATCTTGAATGGCCTTTTGTTCAGCCTCTTCCTTCAACCTGATTTCTTCCAACATTCTATCTTCCTCAACTTCTCTTTCAACAACTAGTCATCTTTGTATTTCTGCCATCTATTCATCAATGGATAAAGATTTGAAAATCATCATATGAGGATTTTCTTTCGTTCCAACACTTCATCCGAGTCATGAGCATTTTCAAAGAATAATTTATCTTCCCACTTTTCATGACTATAAGGCTAAGCTACATATACTTGATCACAATGTTTAGCCTCTAGGCCTTTGGGGTCATGTCTTCTAAACTTCCCAAGTGGGAACATGTAGTCAAGATGGTTGGTTTCTTCTAACCTTACATGTTTTGGATATTTTATGAAGTAATGACCAACTCTAAAACCATAAGGGATAAATCTATTTTTCTTTGCTTCCTTTAACAATGAAGCATTAAATCCTTGGAAAACTATTTGATATGATATTTCACCGACAACAAGCCTATATTTTACATACTTCAGTAAAAGACGAGGCATTATAGTTACACCATAAATCCTTATATAAGTTAATTCTTCTTGTATATATGAATTATTGATGTAACTTATAATGTTTTTTGTATCATTGGTTAATCTAGGGCATTCTCTACAAAAAATGATAAAATACAACCGTGTCAATTAAAGGTCGCAAATGGTTGTATAGGACCTCATGTATTTGTTGTTCTATAAAATATGAAAGTAGACATGTACAACGTCCTCTAATATATTCCAACTAAGTTTAAGACCCAAAAATGCATTTGTAGCACATAAGACATCCAATAAACATGAATCCATATAAAAAGAACGGATCACACTAGTCTTTTCCTTAGTATTATGTACTCTTTCAATCAAAAGATTAAGTTGGTTAGATAAAATGGCTTCTCAATTGAACAATACTCCTATTGTGGCTACTGTGTAGGCCAATGGAACCCATGCACCTATGAACTGGGAACAAACTTTATCTCCATACAATTAGCATAGTAATGCCATGAGATACATGTATGGCTCTCTTAAATTTGTGATAACATACTAGACATTAGTTTTATATTGGAACCTTTTATCTTTCCTCCACTAGCTTGCCAAAATATTTTTCACATCATGCTTATCATAAAAATCATTCATGAAAGGAGTAACTAGCATGAATTATGGTTTTGGGAACCTATAATACTTTTCTAAATTTTCAGCGAAGAATGAGCCCACACATCCACACTTTTCATCTACAATCATACTCTTTTTTAAATTAGTGTGGTCTATATTCCACTCAATGGCCTGAGAGCAAGATAAAATAAGTGCTCTTGTTGCAGTAAAGTGCAAATGAGAATTTCTTATATTCACAAAAACTTTGTTATCAATTTCCCTAACCATAGGATCACTATGGGGCACCACCTCTTGATAATCTTATTTTTTGAACTTCAAGTACAAATCATTTCACCCTAGCAAAAGGATTTGAGTTCCCATGCTTGCTTTGATGTCTTTGAATATGGGCCGTGGTGGAAAATCCTCAAGTACCAAGAATTGAATAACAAGAACGTACACTTCTAATGGCTTCTTTTGAGAAGTCGCCCTTGCCTCTTTAGCTTTTCCCCTAGGATATTTAGTAGGAGGTCTCACAAGGGTCCTCCTTGGTGGCATATTCTTGCACCAAAATGAATATAAACCAGAATGAAGAAGACAATTGTATCTGATATTAACCCTTTATATCATTCAAAAACTATCTCAATAAGCACGACACATAATTTTATACTTCATTGCATTTTACTTTGATGTGTCGAAAATGAAAGTTGGATGAATTCCTTTCTTAGGAAAAATGATATCCTCCTCTCATTTTAGTATATATTGTCGATCCCTAAAATTTTGCTATCGATGCATTCACAATTCTTTTGTAGACGAAATCTACCTTATTTTCCATCGGTGAACTCAAATATTATTTCCTATTAGCGCTTCCACACATCTTATTAACTAGTGCTTGAAAGAACTCTTATATCGATGCATTCACAATTATTTCTTCAGTGCATACAAAAATATTTCTTCGATGTCCTTAATTATTTTTCAACAGCACCC
>SNQJ01S0027573.1:57762-77601 GCA_010110895.2 Picea sitchensis
CACATTCATTGACCTTTTCCTCAAGGTCCATTTACATCACATATTCATATTTATGGGTTTTCCATAGTTCTTGGGCAGTCCAGTTATATTTACAAGCTGGGGGAAATAGGGTGTTACAATAATGTATGGTCTCTCTTTTTGTTGTACTCTTTATAAATGTTACGAGTTTTTTTTATCAAGATTTCTTGCAAGATAAAATAGATGATAATAAGTAACAATTAGAATGATTACACATGAGTTTTTATAGAGCCAATCGCCTGAGATTCGATCACCCCCCTGAGCCCTTCCCACGGGGCTTCCCTTCTGGTGCATTGCGTCCCACCCTTTGAGCCGCCCCTAAGGCCCAATTTGTTACCCAAGGGGGCCCTATCCTTCTGAGGTCGTCGTGATAAGCCCTGTTGGAGGTGGGGAGCACCCGCTTCCCCTCTCACCCTCATCTGATGTAGTAGCTTTCATACAGTTATTACTCGCTCAAAGAAAGAAGAAAGAAGGAGGAGCTATGCCAAAGCTCATCAAAAAATTAGAAGAAATTCCAGTTATCGATTTACCCCCAGCCCAACCCATGAGTGTTGTCATTTCTCTAGCAGATCAGGCTCTAGTCAAATAGTTCACAGGGCTATGGCCCTCTCCACGAATAGCTGAGAACTGGATTCAAAAAAATTGGAGGCCATTGATTTCAAACAGCATCACCTGCTATGCAGTCAAAAGAGGTTTCTTCTTGTTCGAATTCATCTTTAAAGAGGATCGAGATTTGATCTTTAGGAGCAGGCCTTACTTCATGGGACCACAAGGGCTCTACTTAAATCGTTGGAAACCTAATTTCGACCCCAAAGTGGATGTGCCAAAGGCGGTCCCAGTATAGGTACACCTACCCAATCTGTCGATCCATTGTTGGAAACCTTCCTCCCTGCAAACTATAGGCAACATGCTTGGAAGATTTATTGACAAAGCGGATCCAAAAGGCCAATACTCTTGTGCTGGGATCTGCATAGAAGTTGACGTAGAAGCGGGCCTCCCTGAAGCAATCAAATTAAATGTTGGGGAATGGAATCATTACCAAAAAATGGACTATGAGGAATTTTCGTTTAAGTGCCACAACTGCCATGAATACAGACATTTCAAAAAACAATGCCCAAAAATCCAGATTATGCAGAAGGTTGGCAGCAAGCGAAAAGATCCAAGGAAAACCCCAACCCTAACTCCAAAAAGGAAAAGAAAAAACAAAAAGGACAAAGGGATATGGAAAACAGCTTTGCAATACTCGTGAATCAAGAGAATGAATCACTTATCAATGGAAATATAGCAGAAAAGCAAGACAAATCAGAAGCGGCAAGCCAATATAACAAAGAATCTCCTCCGTAGCTAGAACCAGGATAAATCTATGAATCCCAACTATCAGAGACAGAAGAAGAGATATAGGAAGAAGCTGAGGGGGAAGCGGATACTAGATTATCTTAGAACCTCTCGAAACCAGCTACTAGAGGAAGGAAAATGGAAAAATAAAGAAGAGAAAGGGAGAGATATAAAGACAAACTCCAAGGAACTCAGCCAACTCTGGAAACAATGTTAAATCCAAGAAGCACAAGGAACCAAGGGAAACCTTCTCATAGGACGCCCTCCAATCCAAAAAGCAAGTAATGAAGATAGTCTCATGGAACTGTAGGGATTTAGGAATCCAAATCAAAAAAGAAGTAATGAAAGACCTAATCTAAATCTCAAATCCAGATTTACTGCTAGTCCAGGAGACTAAACTGGAGGAATCTGAATTTCTCCAAACCAGTGCAATGTTTTGGAACAAAGGAGCAGGTGCAGTGGTTAGCGCCAGAGGAGCCTCTGGTGGTATTGTCTCCCTGTGGAATTTCTCTACTTTTGAACTATTGAAGACATAGCATTATACCCATTGGATTCTCACCATACTTCTACATAAGGAGTTAGGTATCCAGGTAAGCATTTTTAATCTTTATGTTCCTGTTCTCCTCAAGCAAAAAAAAGACTGCTGGAATAAATTAAAAGAGTTTCTTAGCATGCATCATATTGAGAATATAATCCTTGTCGGGGATCTCAATTTCACTTTATCCTAGGGGGGGAAACAAGGGGGAACTATTGTAAGAGACCATATTCGAGAATGGGTTGAGGATACCATTCTTGAATGGGAACTGGAATATATAAAACCTTCTAGAGGCAAATGCACTTGGTCTAATAAAAGAAATGGCCCAGGGCACATAGCAGAAAGGTTGGACAGATTCTTGGTCCAAAGCTCCTTCCTTCTTTTAGGCCTCAATGTTGAGTCTAAGATCCTTCCTTTCAGTGCTTCTGACCATAAGCCAATATTACTATAAATCACCACAGCCTCCCCCTGGGTCCGATTCCTTTTAGATTCAGCCCATCCTAGATTCATCATGAGGAGTTTATTGATCTGGTCACCAGAGTATGGAAGGATCCAGTTTCAGGTTCATCCTTTTTTGTGTGGGAAGAAAAACTATGAAGGTTGAAGAGGGCTCTCAAAATCTGGGCAAAAACTTTGAAATCCCCTTCAGCCCAAAGAATGGAATCCCAACAACATCTAGAAGTATACCAACTAAAAATGGAAGAAGGAAATATAATCCCAGACAAGCTATAAAAAGAAACAAACCTCCATAGAAAGCTCCATACAGCCTGTAGAGAGGAAGAAGAATATTGGCAACAAAAATCTCGAAGTCTTTGGCTAAAGGCTAGGGATAAGAACACAAGTTTTTTTCATAAGCAAGCAACAGCCAGAAAAAATTACAACTCTGTCAAGGAAATCCAATTTTAGAATCAGATTGTCAGTGACTTTGAAGGAATCAAGCAAGTTGCTCATCTCCACTTTAAAGGAATTTATAATGAGGATTCTTCCACAGAAATCCATCATCAAGTTCTCAATCTGATCCCTTCAGTCGTCAAACCAAGATCCAATGAACAACTTATAACTCTGGTCACTTTAAAATAATTTAAATCAGCCTTGGACAGTCTGGCCCATGATAAAGCTCCAGGGCCTAACGGCTTTACAACCCATTTCCTTCAAGTCTGTTGGCCAATCATAAAGCATGACTTGCATAAACTGGTGTTAAAGTCACAAAAGTGCCACAATATTGGGGGAAGTACCAATTCTGCATTCTTATCTTTAATCCCTAAAGAAAAAGGAGCTTTATCCTTTGATAGATTTCGCCTGATTTCCTTGTGCAATATTGGCTACAAAATTATCACAAAAGTAATCACCAATCGACTCACGGGTATACTCCCAGCAATCATTCCAGAGAACTAAGGTGGCTTCATCAAAGGAAGGCACATAACTGCCAATATAATCCCGGTACAAGAAGCGATTCATTCAAGCATGCAACGGGGAGAAAAAGGTATGATTGTGAAATTAGATCTCGCAAATGCTTTTGACAGAGTAAGGCATGATTTTTTATTTCATGTAATGCAAAAGTTTGGCTTCAACGATTCTTTCATCCAATGGATTAAATCTTGTATCGGGTCTCCATGGATTTCTCCGATAGTCAATGGTCGAGCAGCAAACTTCTTTCAGGCATCTAGGGGGATTAGACAGGGATGTTCGTTGTCCCCTCTGCTCTACGCCATTCAAGTTTCAGCTCTAAGCTTTCAACTAGAACACTGTCGCTCCCAACAAGAATTAATGGGCATAAAAATTTCAAGAGGGGTCAAAGATATAAACCATGCTCAAATTTTTGATGATACACTCCTCTTGGGAGGGGCTAGTACCATCATAGCTCGTAAATTTAAGCAGCAGCTAGATCTTTACAAGGAATCTTCTGAGAGCCAAATAAACCACAGGAAGAGTCAAATCTTTGAATGGAACTACAAGCCAAGGGAAATGGTCGAAATATCTCAAATTATGGAGATAGAAGGGGAAACTCAATGGGAGTAATTCAAATATTTAGGGGTCCCCATATTCAAATCCAAGCGTAAATATTCTCACTGGTCTCCTGTAATTGACAAGATAAAAACTAGAATCCAAGCTTGGGGGGCCTCCTGGCTAAACTTGGCAGGGAAGCTAGTTCTCCTCAAGTCGGTCTTGGCCAGTATTCCAATTTATCAAAGCTCCATTATGTTAGCTCCCTCCAGATGCATAATCCAAATCAAGTCTCTTTTAAGAAGATTTATGTGGAAAGGAGGCAATCAGAACAAAAACAAATTGCATCTAGTCAGTTGGGGGAAAGTAACAAAGCCTTACGCAAAAGGCAGTCTTTAGATAAGAGACATGAGATTCTAAAATCTGGCACTAGGGGCCAAACTCCTCTGGAAGTTGGTCTTTGGAAAACTTACATGGAGCAAGAACGCCTTATGGAAGAAATACTATTCTAGCACCAGGAGGAATTGTCTCAATACAACCCCTAAAGTCTCTAAAGGATCACCAATCTTCACCATCTGTCAAAAAGCCTCTGATTTCTTCATTCCCCCTCTAACCTGGATACCTGGAAATGGGGAAAACATTCTAATATGGGAGGACTCGATCCTGGGAGAGCTTCCATTAGACTCCATTTCAAGCACCACCAATATCAAAGAATTCCTTCACGCCCAACATTTATTAACGATTTGGGATATATCAAAGTGGCACTCTGATGAAACCAAAAGCTGGAAAGACTGGAATCTTCCGAGAAGTCCAAGTCACCTGCACAATGAAGAAACTCAGCTTATCACTTTACTCCAGGGGAAATCGTCAATTGCAATAAACAAGAAATATCGTAAGGGATGGGGACATTAGTCTAGAATGTACACAACTTCAGAGGGTTATAAGCTAATCAAAGCAAACCCGTATGCCCCTCCCAACCCGGCCCTGTGGAAAGAATTCTGGAGGTTTAAATGTATCCCAAAAATTGACATGTTCATCTAAACGCTAGCGCATAACTCCATCCTCACAGGAGACAACCTCAAAAAAAATGGATGGGAAGGACCCACGCGATGTCCCTTCTGCGTCTCAAAGGAGGAAACTGTGGCACATATAATGTTGAATTGTTCATTTGCTCAGGAGGTGTGGAATCTGGCGTTAGCCCCTTGGACAAATCAAGTCCCTCTCCCAAATGAGATACCCAACCTTCTAATCAACTAGCAGGCATTATGCCCCTTCTCCCTCATGAAGAAAGATCAATTAAAAAGTTGTTGGGGGTACCTTCCCAAGTTTATTTGCTGGAAAATCTGGTTAGAACGCAACTCCTGAATATTCAGAGGGAAAACTTCCATCGAGGACCAAGTGATTGCAAAAGCTAAAGCAATGATGGGGGACTTTATTTCATCCATCCTTTTTCCAGCAAACAATGGTAGGTTAACTCCCAACGAGGAAGACTACTTGTCAAGCCTTATCCCAAGTGTTAGCACATAAACCTGTCAAGGTCTTGAGAGTTATGGTTTCTACCTGGGTCTATGATTTTTGCCTGTTTTTCCTCCTTTTGCAGACCCAATCATATTTTTTCCCTCTCGGCTTGTAGATTTTCTTTTGTTTTCCTTCATCTGTTTGACCAGCCCGTTTTCTTTGTCGGCTCACTTGAGAATTGTCGGCCCTAAGCCTTATTGTTTTCCCTAAAGTTGATCACTTCTCCCTTCGCCTTTTTCACTGATCCTTTGTTTTTTGGGTCCCTTAACCAGTCATTCAAGTAAACTACACAGGACAAATGCCAAAGCACAACACTTGAAACAGTCTAATATAAATTCAAATCAAGCGAGTGAGCAAGGTCAGCGTTCAACGACGGAAATTCATCTGGCAGATTGAAACGATGGCCTTCGAGTGATCGGGATCATATAGTTGCACGAAGTATAGTGTCAGTGGTCCGAAACCACGAGGCCATCCTAGTCGTTGATCTCGGGAAGGACAGGTGGCGCATGATCAGCATAGTCGCAATTTCACGAGTCAAAAAGGTCAAAGGGCAGAGTTATGAGAACTCACGAAATGATTTGAGTCATTGATCTTGAAGGGGACAGGTGTCAGTTGATCCAAGTATTTAGGGGAATGAGATTCAGAAGAGTTTAAGTGAGGAATGTGCAAAAGTCTCAATGTGTTGATGTGTTGATATGTCGAAGTCACGAAACCCAGGATCTGTGGGAGTCATCAGATCCAGCGGGGACAAGTGGCAGTGGATTAAGAAATGTCGTGGAACTGGGTTTCGGGGGTTTTGATTTGAGCCACAAGAAAACGTCGTGAAGCACGAAATCATGAAATCAATCTGGGTTGTCCAAACTTGAGGAGCACGTGGCATCTGATCAGAGATTTTGTGGTTTTGTGGAACGAAAATTCTGAAGTCTAGCATGTAGGAATTCCCGAAAGGTGAAATCGCAAAATGCCTTTGAAGATAGATGATAGGTCACGACTCATGGTCATGTAAAATTAAGGTTTAGAAGAAGTATTCGGCCCCCAGTCGCATTTAGGGGACTATTTCAGAGTCCAAAGAAAGCATCACAGTCGTTGGTTGAGAAGCAGATCTGACCGTCAGTCAGATAAGCAATTTCGTCGATTCTAATATCTAGAAATCTGAAGGTGAGTCGTATGAAAGCCCCCAAAATGCAAAATGTTGGGATGTCATTAGCAAAGGGTCATGGCCCTGGGTTACATTGAGGGGGGGGCAAAGGAAAGGAGTCTAGCTTCCAAGCCTTGGAGAGCAGGCACGTCCCCTGAGAATTTCATTTCGGCCACTCTCTGGGTAAAAGCACTTGGAAGCCCAGGTTTGAGTTTTGATTCTCCCGGAGCCCGAAGACCTGAAGTGGATCTTGATCGTCCAATTCAAAAGAACCACGCGTCATCAGATCCATAGCTTCGGCTATCAGCACAGACAAGTGACACCCTAATGGTTTTGACACATGACACTCCTTTCAAGTATTCTCAGACAAGCCTCTAGCCTGCTTTCAAGCGACACATGTTACCTTTCAGTCCATGACACATCATCATGGTAACATCTGGCCTCCATGTTGGATCATCCTCTGAGGGGTGTTATTGGTCAGCGCCAAAAGTAGCGCCCCACCCCAAAGCACACTTTTGGCAAACCCTAAATTTGGTGAGCGAGTAAGCTTGGCAGTGGCGCTAAAACTAGTTGGTGAGCCCAAATCTCAGATCGTGACTAGATCAGCAGCCACAGTCTATTATGGGGACGCAACATGCTCGGGTGATATT
Source organism: Picea sitchensis (assembly GCA_010110895.2). Lineage (NCBI taxonomy): Eukaryota > Viridiplantae > Streptophyta > Pinopsida > Pinales > Pinaceae > Picea > Picea sitchensis. Next base: position 64,901 of record SNQJ01S0027573.1, read on the forward strand.
TTATTGAGCAGTCCACAATGGAAACCAAGGTATGGTGCAAATACTACGTGGTGAAATGTGATGGATTTCGGGCCCAAAAGAAGTCTGAACCCAAACCACCTCTGAGCGGCCCCGCAATTTCATGTTTATATGGCATCCTATCCAAGATCAGCAATTGGTCGCGCCCCTGAGCATTAAGTCTCATTCAATCTCCAAGGAAAAGTAGTTAATGGAAGGTATGTTGGTGGTTGAAACCTCGGCTCACCCCATAAATGGAAGGCATGGAAGACTCGATCGTGGGGACTGAACCATCAGACCGTGGTACCCCTGCAAGCAAATTTCTCTGCAAACCCATGATGATCTGAGCTCTCATCTAACACAGGGATGCACGTTCAGTTTGACAGAGGAAGGTGCATATGCAAAGCTTTGAATGAAGTAACCAAGTCGCACTCTTGGGGTTGGCAGGTTGTTCCGAGTATAAATACTCAGTTTTGATATTTTTTTATTGTCGATGGTAGATCAAAGCTCCTGAATTGTAAATTTTTAATGAACTCTCTGGTTATTTGGTTATGTATATGCATTTGAGACTTCTTGTTTAATGACAGTTAGCTTTCTCACTCCCTCTTGTTTCCCTCTGATGTTGAAAGAGTTCATGATTGACTGATTCACTTGAATTATTGTGACTGCATCATGATGAAAGTTTGATTATAGTGTTGTTATAGTTCATTTCAGTTTCTTTGAGATTTAAATTCGAGAATTTCTTGTGTTTAAATTGTTCCTCCTTGAGTTGTTGAAAGACTTGATTTCCTCGGTAGATCTCTACATTTTCACACCAAAGTCTTCCTTCTAATCACCCTTAATACAACTTATTGACTGAAGTTAAACCAAGACCTCACCTACTTATGCATGTCAACCCAGTTTTCTGAGTTAAGACAATATTTTCTTGAGACTGCGCCCATTTGACCCCTTTAATAACCAACCTGTGACATAAAACTTTGATGGGTATCAGGCTTGCCTTTCCCGCAATCTGAAGGGTGACTTATAGTGCTAACATTTATGGCATTGTTGCTAGGGACGGAATTGAAGATTTTCCCTGGGATTGAATGACAAAGCTTACTAGTTCTGAAGGTGCATCAGATTTTAGTACATCAAAGATTGCGACTGTGCACCTGGAAACTCCATTGTGTTGACTCCATCGATGTGAATCCACTGGCGACTCCACTATTTCAACTATGGCTTCTAGAGGCAGACACACGAGGTCCACTCCATAGTTTCCTTTAGCTACACTGGAATTTTACCCATAAAAAATTGTCAGAAAGGGGAAGGCCCTCCGAGAAAGTACTTCTATTGTTGAACTACGCATTTCTGATGATTTTTATTGTCCTCCTTTAGAAACTCCAATATCTGCTTCCCATTTTCCTATTATACCTTCTATGGGAGTTTCCTGAATTTTAAAGTTCAAGAGTGTTCCTGTTGAGTTTTCTCCTCCTGATTTTGGATTAGAGGGAGAAATCCTTGTCACTCCTCTCTCCCCTAAAGTTGTACCTTGGTCTAGACCCAGGACCTCAAAAGATTTTCCCACTCCAGGTTTTATTACTCCTCCTTCTGTTAGAGTTACTAATTTTGCAGAAAGGGAAAACTATTTTCCTTCAAGCCCTTTATCCTTTTCTCCAAATCCTCTGCCATTTCCCTTTCTTCTCGGAAGCTTAGTTCCAGTCTCCCCTGTTCGAACCCCTTCTCCTCCTAGTTCTCCTCCACCTATCATCCCTATGGTAGGTGCCAATCCTCTTAGAAACAGAATGGATTCCATAGTGGCTGCAAGATACACCCCTCTAGTCCTACCTCAACCAATGAATGCTCTCCCTGTTGGATATTACCTAAAGTATATGCCCAAATTCACAGGAGAAGAAGACATAACTGTTGAAGAGCACCTTGTTGCTTTCTACAGTTATGCAGACAATCTAAATATTGAAAACGAGGATGTATGGATGAGAGTCTTTGTCTAGAGCCTTGATGGTGAGGTTTGGAAATGGTTTAGGGGATTGACCCTAGATCCATCGCTGGGATTGAGGCCCTGGACGACGTTTTCTTGAGGCAGTGGGGGGATAAAAAAGATTTTATGTATTATATCACAAAGTTTAGGTCACTAAAGAGAAAGTAGGGAGAATCTGTCTCTGACTTCTCCAAAAGATTCAACAATATGTACAATAAGATACCTGTCGAGATAAGACCTACAGAAGCCTCTTCCAAAATCACTTATGCTAGTGCTTTTTACCCTGATTTCTACCTCTTGCTCAGGGAAAGAAGAGCTACTTCCTTGGCTCATATGCAAGATGAAGCCTTGGAAGTGGAATCCAATGTATTGGAAGTTGACAGACTTAGAAATAAAGCTGACGGAGACAGAGGAAGAGGAATATCTGAGGCCTCAACCTCTGGTTCTTCTACATCCTACCCTCAAGTAGATGAATTGACCAAGATGGTGAAATCCCTGTCTGTAGAGATGGAGAAGATGAAGTTCGAGTGGAAGCAAGGTTATAAGAATGCCCAAAATGCTGATAACAGAGGCAACTTTAGGAGGCCAAATTATAACACCCCTCGGATACTTCCAAGAGAGCCCAGAAGCAGAGATAGGGATGATCAGAAAGTTCAACCCCCCCTTCAAAACAACCTTGTTACTGATGAGGAAAGGGAAGAAGAAGAGCTTGAGCTTGATCCTAAAATCCATTGTATTGGAGACACCTCCCCATTTCCTCATTTAACTCAATATGCATACAAGGAATCCCTCATGAACAGTCAAATAAATGAGCTTAGTAAAGGGTAAAAGGCCAATAATAGCCTAAGTAAATACAACCTTAGGTCTAATAAGAATAACGGAAGTCTGACATCCCTGATCAGCCTTCCAGAGCAAAGAAGCCTGCTAAAGACGCAACAAACAATAGGAAAGAAAAGAAAGCCCAAAATCCCTCACCAATAGCCAAAGATCTTGTGCCAAAGGTGAGAGAAATTTTAAATCCCCCTTCTTCCTTTAGCTTTGAGCATGAAATTCAAAAATTTAGAATCCCTGTACCCCTTTCAGAACTAGTCAAGCACGAAAACTTCAAAAGGTCCCTCTCTAAGTTGTTGCAATCCAAGCCATCCTGCCCTTCCACAAACTCAGTGAATCTCCAAGATGAAAATCCCGCAGTCATATTAGGTCCTATGGTAGAAGATAGAGATGATTTATCCCCTCCCTTCTATACATCCCTGAACATTCATGATAAGGTGTTGCATAATTGTCTAATGGACTCAGGGGCATCTCATAATCTTATGCCCAAAACTGTCATGGAAGAACTCGGATTGGAAATCACAAAGGCTTATCATGATTTGTATTCTTTTGATTCAAGAAGATTGCAATGTCTTGGGTTCATCAAAGATCTGGTCGTGACCTTGTTTCAGTTTCCCATGAAGAGTGTGGTCATGGATATCATGGTGGCTGATGTTCCTCCCAAGTTCAACATGTTATTGTCAAGATCTTAGATAAAAAGACTTGGGGGAACCTTGCAGATGGACCTCATGTATGCTACCATTCTAGTGTTTGGAGGGGAGCATAGAAGACTGTATAGAGAAGCTCAGTTGGACTACATTATCAGTGATGAAGCGGACCCCACCAATCATCCTATCTTTTCCCTTGACATTGATTTGGGATCCAACTTATTACAACTCACCGATGCCCCTGAACCTCCTCTTGAGATCAGAAAGTCCATTACTCTATGTGAAGATTCTCCTCCAATTACCTCTGTGTGGAAAATGTTTTTCGACAGAGCCTCTTCTAGAGAAGGTGTTGGTGCTGGAGTAGTTTTTGTTTCCCCTGCTCAGGAAACCATATCTCTATCATACAAATTAGAATTTGAAATTACCAATAATGTTGGAGAGTATGAAGCTCTTGTTTTAGGTTTGAGGGCTGCAAAGGATATGTGAATTGAAGAGATAGCAGTGTTTGGGGATGTCGAGTTGATTGTCCAGTAGATCAGAAAGGGTTATCAGGCCAAGCACCCTCGACTCAGAAGTTACAAAAATGAGGTGTGGGATATGGTTGATAGATTTTTCTTGGCTTTCAACATTTCATTTGTTCCCAGAGAAGAAAATGTCATGGCCAATTCTTTGGTCGTCTCAACAAGCCAATTCAAGATCCCACTGCCACCTAAGCTCAGGGATGATGTTGAAATTAGATATAGGCCCTATGTACCTGATAATATCAAGCATTGGAAGGTGTTCAAGGATGATCTTGAAATCATAAGATTTCTTGAGTTGGTCAATGAGTTCTCTGCATTACACATTGATCAGGATCATGTTTCCAAGGGTGACCCTCCTTCTGAAGTATTTTTGAATAAAATTGTTAATCACCATATTGTTCAGCTGCCCAACAATCATATCCCAAAGGGACTAGTTCCTTTGGAAAGACTTTTTGACATAAATGATGTGGCAGTAAAGGGTAAGGTTTGAAATGAGGAGGCTAATGTGACTGAGTGTAATATTGGCACAAAAAGGAATCCAAAGTTTGTCAAGTTGTCAAGCAGCTTGTCAAGGGAACAGAGGGTCGAGTATGTTGAGTTATTAAGAGAATTTGTTGATGTGTTTTCCTGGACCTATGAAGACCTTAGAACATATGACACCAGGTTCATTGAGCAAAAGATTCCAATGAAGGAGGAGGCAAAACCATTTAGGCAGAAATTAACACAAATAAATCATGTTTTGTTGCCTATTATGGAGAAGGAGGTAAAGAAGTTGTTGGACTCCTAAATCATTGTCCCTTTGAGATATTCTGAATGGGTAGCCAAATTGATCCCAGTAAGAAAGAACAATGGAGAAATCAGACTCTGTGTCAATTTCAGGAACCTAAACAGAAGCTCCAAGAAGGACAATTACCCTTTTCCAAAGATGGAACACATATTGCAGAGAGTAACAGGTGCATCCAGGATCTCCATGATTGATGGATTTTTTGGCTACAATCAAATCTCTGTCCTGTCTGAAGATAGAGAAAAAACAACCTTCACCACTCCTTAGGGCACATTCATGTATGCCAAAATGCTCTTTGGATTAATGAACGCGGGAGCAACCTTTCAGCAAGCCATGGACATCGCCTTCATTAGAGAAAGAGATAAATGTGTGGTCATTTATCTAGATGACATAACAGTCTTCTCCAAATCCGATAAAGAACATTGTTAACATCTGAGGAAAGTCTTCTCGAAATGCAGAAGGTTTGGTCTCTCCCTAAATCCCAAGAAGTCTTTATTCGCCATGCAGGAAGGAAAATTGTCGGGACACGTTGTATCAGTTGAGGGGGTCAGGATTGATTCAAGCAGGGTAGAAGCTATTCAAGCCTTATCACTTCCTAGATCCAAGAAAGAAATTCAGTCCTTTCTAGGAAAAATCAATTTCTTAAGAAGGTTTGTTTCAAATTTTGTTGAGTTGGTGAAGCATATCACAGCCATGCTCAGGAAGGGGAATGAAGTAAAATGAAATGTTGAGTCCAGAGAATCATTCAACCAAATCAAGAAGGCACTGATTGAGGCACCTGTGCTAATCAATCCCAATTATTCCAAGGATTTCCTGATTTTTTCCTTTGCTTCTTTCAATACAGTGGCATCTGTTTTATTGCAAAAGAATGTTGAAGGACTTGAGCAACCTATTTCCTTTTTCAGCAGAGCATTGAGGGATGCAGAGATCAGATATGACATCATGGAGAAGCATGCCTATGTCTTGGTGAGATCTCTCAAATATTTCAGAGTCTATGTTCTGCATTCAAAAATCATTGTGTATGTTCCTTCAGCTTCTATGAAGGACATTCTCATTCAACCTGACATAGACGAGAGAAGGAGCAAGTGGATTGCCAAAATTGTAGAATTTGATCTAGAAATAAAACCCATGAAGCTAGTTAAAGGCCAAGGTTTAGCCAAGTTGTTGGTTGAATCTAATTGTAAAGCTTTGGGGGTTAACTTCATCAACACTTGCTCGGAAAACCAGCAGGCTGAAGCATTTGATAAAAGTCCTTGGGATAGCCCTCCAATAGCAGAATGCACCTAGTACAAAGATATTATATTTTTTCTGCAGGAGTTGTGACCTATAGATGGTATGGGAAGGAGCAAGGCAAGAGCCTTAAAGCTCAAAGCAATTAGATATTTCCTTATTGACCAGGTCCTATATTGGAAAGACCCTCTAGGAGTGCTTCTGAGATGTCTAGACCTACAGGAAGTCCAAAGGATTATGTTTGATTTTCATAGCAGCCTATGTGGGGGACATAATTTCTAGAAAACCATGGCCTATAAAATTCTCAAGGCTGGGTACTATTGGCCTACTCTATTCACTGATGTCTGTGCAAAAAATAGGGCCTGTATCAAATGTCAGAAATTCTCTAGGAAGCAGCAACTCAAGTCTCTGTCGTTGAAGCCTGTGCTAACTTCAAGACCCTTTCAACAGTGGGGTCTGGATTTTATCGGGGAGATTCATCCTCCTTCAAGTGGTCAACACAGGTGGATCCTAACTGCAACAGATTATTTGACCAAGTGGATAGAGGCTATCCCACAAGGAACGCTTCTCATAAGGTGATCATTGGTTTTCTGGAGGATATCATAGTAATGTTTGGTTGCCCGACCAGAATCATCATTGATAATGTTGCATCCTTCAAGGCTGAACTATTGATCCAGTTTTGTGGGCAATTCGGAATTACATTGATTCACTCTACCCCCTACTATCCACAAGGAAATGGTTTAGCATAGTCCTCTAACAAAGTCTGATAAAGATCATCAAAATACTATTAGAAGACAACAAGAAAGTGTGGGATTCAAAGATCAAATTTTCTCTGTGGGCTTATAGAGCGACAACAAAGAGGTCCCTGGGCATCTCTCCTTTCCAACTTGTATATGGGACTAAAGAAGTTTTTTGTTCCCAGCTTGCCCTGCTTGTGGAAAATTTCTTCCAAGACTGCCAGGAAGAGCCCGATAACATGATCAGGAGGATTCATCAGTTGGTACAAGTGCAACATACTAGAGAGCAGGTGATGGGCAAAGCACATGACCGTCAGCAAAAAATCAAGCAGGCCTTTGACAGGAAGAGCAGTAAGGAGGATTTCCAGTTGGGAGATCTAGAGCTCAAATGGGATGCACCCAAACAGGACAAGGGAAAGCATGGTAAATTTGAAGCCCTTTGGATCGGTCCCTTCAATATTTCTGAGGTATTGAAAAACAACACTTACAGGCTGTAGAATTTGGAGGGAGATGAAGTTTTTGGTGGCCCTGTAAATGGGAACTTCCTAAAAAAGATTTTTGTTTAAAGCCGCAATCGTTGTCCCACCATTGTAAATACCATCTATGTTTTATGTTTATTTTGTTTTTAATAGGAGACTCCATAACCCAAATCAAAGACATTGGAGTTGCACGTTCTTGGCAGCTTGCAGGGAGCATGCCATCCCTTGTGGAGCCAAATGTTAGCACATAAACCTGTCAAGGTCTTGAGATTTATGGTTTCTACCTGGGTCTGTGATTTTTGCCTGTTTTTCCTCCTTTTGCAGACCCAATCGTAATTTTTTCCTCTCGTATTGTAGTTTTTCCTCTGTTTGCCTTCATTCGTTTGACTGACCCGTTTTCCTTGTCAGCTCGCCTGAGAAGTGTCGACCCTAAGCCTTATTATTTTCCCTAAAGTCAATCACTTCTCCCTTGGCCTCTGTCACTAATCCTTTGTTTTCTGAGGACCTTAGCCAGTCATTCAAGTAAACTACACAGGCTGAGCGCCAAAGCGCAACACTTGAAACAGTCTAATATAAATTCAAATCAAGTGAGCAGGCAAGGTCAGCGTTTAATGACAGAGATTCATCAGGCAGATTGAATCGATGACCATCGGGTGATCGGGATCACATAGTTGCATGAAGTATGGCGTCAGTGGTCTGAAACTACGAGGCCATCCTAACCGTTGATCCCGGGAAGGACAAATGGCGCACGATCAACATAGTCGTGATTTCATGAGTCAAAAAGGTCAAAGGGAAGAATTATGAGAACTCACGAAATGTGAAATAGTGAAATGATCTGAGTCGTTGATCTTGAAGGGGACATGTGTCATCTAATCCAAGTATTCAAGGGAATGAGCTTCGAGAGAAGTTAAGTGAGGAATGCGCAAAATTTCCGATGTGTTGATATGTCAAAGTCACGAAACCCGAGATCTGTGGGAGCCATCCGATCCAGCAGGGACAGGTGGCAGTGGATTAAGAAATGTCATGGAACTGGGTTTTGGGGGTTTTGATTTGAGCCACAAGCAAATTTCGCGAAGCGCAAAATCGTGAAATCAATCTAGGTCGTCCAAACCTGAGGATCACGTGGCGTCTGATCAGAGATTTCATGGTTTCGTGTATCGAGAATTCTGAAGTCTAGCATGTAGGAATTCCCGAAAGGCGAAATCCTGAAACGCCTTTGAAGATAGGCGCTAAGTCACGGCCCGTGGTCATGTGAAAGTAAGGTTTAGAAGAAGCATATGGCCCCTGGTCGTGTTTAGAGGACTATTTCATATTCCAAAGGAATCATCACAACCGTTGGTTGAGAAGCAGATCTGACCGTCAGTGAAATAAGTGATTTTGTCGATTATGATATTGGGAAATCTGAAGGTGAGCCATATGAAAGCCCCTGAAATGTGAACTGTCAGGATGTCATTAGCATAGGGTCATGGCCCTGGGTTACATTGAGGAGGGGCCAAAGGAAAGGAGTCTAGCTTTTGAGCCTTGGAGAGCAGGCACGTGGTCATCCCCTAAGCCTTTAGTTTCGGTGACTCTCTGGGTAAAAGCACTTGGAAGCCCAGGTCTAAGTTTTGATTCTCCCAGAGCCCAGAGACCCAGAGTGGATCTCGGGCATCCAATTCAAAAGAACCATGCATCGTCAGATCCATAGCTCCGGCTATCAACAAAGACAGGTGACACCCTGATGGTTTTGACACGTGGCACTCTTTTCAAGTATTCTCAGACATGCCTCTTGCCTGCTTTCAAGTGACACATGTTACCTTTCAGTCTGCAACACATCAGTACGGTAACATCTGGCCTCCATGTTGGATCATCCTTTGAGGGGTGTTATTGTTCAGCGCCAAAAGTAGTGCCCCACCCCAAAGCACACTTTTGGCAGACCCTAAAGTTGGTGAGCAAGTAAGCTTGGTGGTGGCGCTAAAACTAGCTAGTGTGCCTAGATCTCATATCGTGACTAGATCAATGGCCACATCTGTTGCGGGGACGCAACATGCTTGGGTGATATTTTCTTGAGCGGTCCCGCAATGGAAATCATGGTATGGTACAAATACTACGTGGCGAAATGTGATGGATTGTGGGCCCAAAAGTAGTCTGAACCCAAACCACCTCTGAGTGGCCCCACAATTTCATGTTTATATGGCATACTATCCGAGAGAAGCAAGTGGTCGTGCCCCTGAGCATTACGTCTCGTTCAATCTCCAAGGAAAAGAAATTAATGGAAGGTATGTTGGTGGTTGAAACCTCAGCTCACCCCATAAATGGAAGGCATGGAAGACCCGGTCGTGGGGACTGAACCGTCAGCCCGTGGTACCCCTACAAGTAGATTTCCCTGCAAACCCATGCTGATATGAGCTCTCGTCTGACAAAGGGACGCATGTTTAGTTTGATAGAAGAAGGTGCATACGCGAAGCTTTGAATGAAGTAACCAGGTCACACTCTTGGTGTTGGCAAGTTGTTCCGAGTATAAATACTCAGTTTTGATATTTTGTTATTGTCGATGGTAGAGCAAAGCTCCTGAATTGTAAAGTTTTAATGAACTCTCTGGTTATCTGGTTATGTATATGCATTTGAGACTTCTTGTTTAATGACAGTCAACTTTCTTACTCCCTCTAGTTTCCCTCTGATGCTGAAAGAGTTCATGATTGACTGATTCACTTAAATTATTTTGACTACATTATGATGAAAGTTTGAATATAGTGTTGTTATAGTTCCTTTCATTTTCTTTGAGATTTAAATTCGAGAAGTTCTTGTGTTTAAATTGTTCCTCCTTGGGCTGCTGAAAGACTTGATGTCCTCGGAAAATCTCTACATTTTCACACCAAAGTCTTCCTTCTACTCACCCTTACTACAACTTACTGACTGAAGTTAAACCAAGACCTCACCTGCTTGTGCATGTCAGCCCAATTTTCTAAGTTAAGATGATATTTTCTTGAGACTGTGCCCATTTGAACCCTTTAATAACCAACATGTGACATAAAACTCTGATGGGTATCGGGCTTTCCTTTCCCGCAATATGAAGGGTGACTTCCAGTGCTAACACCAAGTACTTTTAAAGTGACAATTTCTTTTGAGCCCCCTACATTCCAGTGGGAAATCAAGTTGGATCCTTCAAACTTTACAATGTGGCACAAATCCATTCAAAGGAACAATCTATTCTTCGACGGAGCTTCTAAAGGAAACCCCGGTGAGGCTAGCGGGGGAGGGGTGATTATTGATCCCGAGGAAATAAAGGTACTCTTGTATTCTTGGGGAATCGACAAGGACACAAATAACATAGTTGAAGCTTTATCCCTCTGGCAAGGATTGTCTCAAGCCCAAATCATGAACATTACATATCTCAATGTCTTTGGAGACTCTCGTATCATTATTCAAGCCCTCTCTTCTAAGAACCTTACCATTCATATGAGGCTCAGGCAAATTCTCAAGAAGATTAAAATTCTTATGACCACTTTCCAATCAATCCAATTATTCCATATACTACAGGAATTAAATGGCAAAGCAGATAAAAAGGCTAACAAAGCAGTATTGCTAATCAAAGGAGTTCTATCGCTAGACAGAACCGGGGGATTCGATAAATTGCCATAAAATTTTGTATGAGGGCTAGCCCCTGAACTCAAAATGGAGACTATCCAATGAAGGTTGATTGTAACTGTGCCAACATTTTTCTGTTGTTTTTTTAATATATCTCATACCCGTTCTTGTAAAAAAAATAAAAATTAGAATTATTAATGCAATTGTTTTTAAAATAACTACAAGGGGTGGAAGTTGTGGGAGGGGCCATCTGGGACCCCAAGGGAATTCCAATAATTTCATTTGCTTGGGGACTAGGGTAGGAATCAAATAATCACATAAGGGCTTATGCACTCTACTGGGGTATCCTCCTCACCAAAAAAGACAGATTAATTTCCCTTATAATCATTGGGGATTCAAGCAAAATTTTCAGTTCAATGGTTTCAAATACTTCCCCCTTTGATAGAAAAATAACTTTGATTGTTGCATGAGTCCAAAATAGCCTCCCTTGAGCTCCACTTGACTATATTGGTGGGACATCTCCCTCTCTTGGGGGAATATTGTACATGTGGCACATCTCTTCTTGTATTATATGTATTGTTTGACCTTGTCTCCTTAGTTAGTTGGAAGACAAGTCTATTGTGAGATATCCTAGGCTAGATCTAAGGAGATAAAAATATTTTTATAATACGAGGGTTGTTGAAGCCTCCTCTATAAAAAAGGCTCCCCCTCACATTTCAATTTATGGTCGATTGGCTATTGAGAATATAATTTTGTTGAATGTCTACTTATTTAATTGATTTGGTGTTGACTCTTGAATCTCTTCTCTCTTGGTTTCTATTTGGTGCATAAAGATTTGATTGTGAATGTTCAAGTCTTCTACAAGCTAACAAGAATGATCCATTGAAGGGTAAATTCTTCCACTTAGAAGGAAGACGTTTTCGGGTAACTCTTCTCCTTCTTCCTTTATTAGTTTGTGTTGTGAGATAAATCTCCTTACGGACTAGCAAATAGGGTTATACTTTGCATGCAGATATGACCGAGAAAAAATCTACTTTCTATCTTCGTCCCCAGACTTAAATCCCATTTCCTTTTAGTAAATACATGGCCAGATCAACCTACCTTGTTCCAGGCGTTCGATGTCGATCCCTTGTCGCACTTGATTACTTGTTCACAGTTCTCCTTCCAAAGCTGACCTGCATACAAGATAAGCAACAACTACATATGCATCCTACCTATAGACTAACGAGTTAGAGATTCAAACATGTACTTAACAAACTATGAATAACTCATGAATTGGGACAGGAAAAGCATTTTCTTTATTACTTTGAATGAGTCAACTTACAAAAAGTCGAGACCGGCCACCACTCCGTGAACCTGATCCTGGGCTCCTCTTCAACTGTCCTCAAACTTCTTTGCTTAGTATCTCTTCTGGCACAAGGATGGCTAAAGGTTTGGGACAATGGGAATATGCAAATGGGCAGAGTTTCTTTGCTATTTTTTTCCTCTTCCAAATGGAACCCCTATCCCTTCTTTTATAGGCTATAAGAAGCTAGGTATTTGGACGAACCCTCGGCCATGCATGGCCAGGAGTTTCAGTTAACTCCCCCATAGCTGTGTGTTCCATTGGCAACTTTCCTTTTTTCGTGCTTTTGTCGGTCCACGCGGGTTGTTTTAGGTCAGATAGCGTGTACACGTGTGCAGTAATAGAGTAGGGTGTGTGGGCCATTATAAAAGAGGTTTTTTAAAGAGTTGTTCTGCAGTGTTTTGGCAAAGAAGAGATCTGAGATGGCCTGATGCTAGGTAAGCATGTATGGTGCAATTTAGGGTTATAAAGATGTCCCCTAATGTGTGAGGTTAGAAGAGCATCTGATGGCTGAAATACATTACCAATCTTTACTGATGTGCCGAACGATTGAGCCCAAGGATCAGGAACCGGGAGGCGTCATCTGCA
>SNQJ01S0027573.1:82811-111560 GCA_010110895.2 Picea sitchensis
AACAAGAGGTTATAGTCGAGGGGAGCATCAACTACCTCTACTTCGACACACACGGTCTTCCCTCCTAAATGCACGGGGAAAGAAGGGACGATACCATGTGGTCAGAATGAATGACCATCGAAAGCGGTGAGGAGAGTAGGTGACGGGGACAAAACGGGTTGGCCAACAACCTTCCAACATGCCAACAACATAACACATGTCGAGGCGCCCTCATCAACCACCGTGCGGAATATATTCTGAGTAAAGGTTTTCGTGGGATAAGCCACTACTACCTGAAACGCGACGTGGTAAGGTAAAAAAGGTTTTAAGTCAGTTGTATCCAGCATGATTGTACCCGGATTACAAGTCTTGGTAGATCCTAAAGCGGTTAACAAGGCTTTCCTCTAGAAAGGGCAGCTTTGGAGGACCTCCAAAGCGGACATCGCGCAAGGGGTTTGTGATAAATCTTCCACCATAGAGTAGTTCTGGGCGGCCCTTGCGTTTGGGTTATGAGAATCTTTTTTGAATGCGCCTTTGGGAATGCGTGTCAGTGTCATTGTTTCGCCCAACATCTTCTCAATCTATAGAGGAAGAGATGGGAGTTCATCTTCTTTACCCTTCTCAGAAGTACTTGGTTTACTATAGTCATGCGCTCCAGTCGATATAAAAGCATCACCCCTCACCATATATACGTTCACAGATGCGGGGTTGTTCGCAGGCGGAGAGGGGTCTTGGTTGCCCCCTTCCATGCTTGTAGAGGCTTGGGTTAGATTTTCCCCATGTTGAAAAGGATTGGTCAACACAGCTTGTTGTTGCTGCGTTACAAACTTTTGGGCCTTTGCAATTCAAGGACATAGATGGGTCGGGTGGTCTTCCACGCACAAGTTGCATGGATACCTCGCCTTCTGTTTCTCAGTGTTGTCCCCGCCAGCATTATCGATAGGTTTTTTATCCCCCTTACCCTTCTTTCGTTGTTTTTTCTTTCCTTCGGGCTGTTGGGTGGCCTTTGGGTTAGTCGATTGTACTGTGTGTACTTCTGACATTTTTGTAGGGGGGAGCAGCCAAAGTAGTAGTTTGGTTGACCGTTGTGTTTTATATAGATAACTGCTGCAACTGCTTCATCAATTGCTCAGAGGGCTTTGTTTGTGCTGAACCAACAATACCATCAGCATGTGGTCCAGCTCTCTGTCTAGTTTTATCCAGTATTGAGCGTGGCGCATCTAGCAAGATGTTGTATAATAAACTAGACTGAGAATATATGAGCTCAAATTGTTGAGCTCTCATGATGGCGTCTTCTTCGGAGAATACTCTCGACGTTGCGACGTCTTTGGATAACTGTGGGACCAAAGACTTAAGGAACCACTCAAGCAAGAATGATGGTGGGACTGGCACCTTAATTAGAATCTTCCAGCGTCTCCATTCTCGGATGTGATCAGAGATATGGTCCGCTGTCATCTGTTCAAAATTGGCTAGCAGCTTTGTGCCAATGTCGTATCTCACAGGTAACTGGAAATGGTTTAGGAAAGCCATTGCCAGTTCACCGAAGGAAGACTATCTTGAGTGATTGAGCTCAATGTACCATTTTGCGGCACTCTCAATGAGAGTACGTTGAAACAATCGCAACTGTACGGAGTCATCTTTCAACGAGTCAGATGAGCACCAAAGGTGGAAGGTAGTCACACGATCTCCTGGATCTTCGTTAGGCTTGGCTTCAAACTTTGGAATGTCCGAAGACAACTTCGTTGGCATAGGAGGCCAACGCAGATCGTGAAAAATAGGGTCATTCAACAACCTTGTCAAATCTTGCAAGTGCAAAGTCGCCAGGAATGGTAGTTTGGGTTGTTGGTGATAACCTGGGAAAAAGAGGCTTGGAGTTTGACTGGCACCAGGTTGCCAGGAAATTTTTGGCTACTGGCCCGGATTCTGGTAGAAACCATGGCCTTGGCCAGCGTATGGATTTTGCATATGTGAAGACATCATCGGCTGATTTCCCAAATAGGACATAGATGGTTGGGCATGCATTATATTCGAAGGACTCTAGGAAGGGTTGCCCCATGTCGGTCCCATGGGGATAGGCATAGTAGTTTTTCCGAGGTTCCATTGATTATGGAAAGAATTACCCCAGATCGACATTCCAGACGAGCGAACGGATCCCTGCCCAGAATTCCAAGGCCTTGATGTGGAAGAAGTTCCTAGGTTTGCCCCCTATGTAGGAATAGTACCCTGCACAGGAATAGATTGTCCAAAATTGGGATTACCCCCATTCAGAAAGGCGGCTGACGAGAAGGTGTTGTTACCAAATGTTCCAGCCAAAGAAAATAGTGTCAAACCTATCGGCATATTATGTGAAGGTGGTCCTTGACTCCCCACTCCAAATAAACTATGGTATGTAGGTTGCCCGATGGATTGCTAATGTGAGCCACTGAGTGAAGGGGACGAAGGAGGGATATGACCTCCTTCATAAGGGAAAGCATTAAATGGAGTAGGAGTGCCCCCCATGTGACCTTGCAAAGGAGCGCTAGAGCTCCCTGCCCCCAAACCTGAAGTCTGTAAAGTGGAGTAGGAAAGTACAGGACTTGTACCTGAACTAGGCATCCTGTATGAGAACGGAGGGCCTGTCGCACTTGGTGTGAAAGGGGTTGTGGCCGCCGCCAAAGATGGGATCAGACCACTATGCGATGTAGAAGCGGTCAAGGCCATGGTGGCTTGGATCGATGACGGTGGGTTAGGAGGTGAAAACTCTCCTGTGGTGACAACCGTAGTGGGAATTGAAGAATTCCCAGAAGGAGTAACAACATTTGTTTCCATTGTTGTGTGCAACATTGTTTGGTGCTCGTAAAATTAGATTGGTACGATGAAAGATGCCAAGAAATCAGTGGTTGGGGCTTCAACTGGGCCAAGAGCGTTTGCTTCAAGGTCCAAAATGGTCGATTCCTCTGGATGTTGGTCAGGCACAATTGCTTGTAACCCGGTCGCTTCAAAAGACCCTTGTTGGTCTAGCTTTCGCCTTAATGGTGACGGGGGTGGCTCCAGTGTAACCGGCGGCAGGCCAAGAAGCCTTCATGACCGGCGGAGCTCGTGATCCTCCACTGTGTGAGAATATCAAAGACACTCTAGGGTAGTCTAAACGTTCAAAAGTAACACACACTAAAAATTCCCTAGAAGATAAGACAAGCAAACACTAAATTAATTGGAAGAACAGTTACAACAACCAACGCTAGAGCAACTTACCGGTGCAAGTGAAACTCGAACATGGAAGCACCCTCCAGGTATACTCTGCAAAGCATGGCCCAATGTCTATCCTAGGTACCGCAGTATACCCCCGCAGTCACATGTGTATGTCCCTAAAAAGATAGGCAACTAGGTTGCCAGCGCGCGAACAGTCACCAGGCGGGTATAGTCGAAAGTCTGGTAGACCACAATGAGCAGGGTATCGAGCCCAAAACCTATCAAGGGTATCAAAAGCAAGTGATCTGGAAGACAACTGAGGACCTCGAATGGATTCGAGACCCACGAAGCCCCGTGGCAAATGCAATCGACGGAATCCCAAAACAAGTCCTCTATATGTGTTCTCCACTACGATTGGTCCAACTTTGGAGGGGTTATCTCTGCTACATTTCTGCACGTGACCTCGTGTTTATCCCCTGTGTTAGAGGGGGGTCCCGAATAACTTTCACGATACTGGACTTAGACACTCCCTAACTCAGACTCCAATGTTTGATTTTGAATGGCCTTGAAGAGTTTCCTCTCCAACCTAATCCAAGGCCCTAATGCTGAACTAGTTGGTTAACCCTAGAAACAAAAAATTCTAATAAATTTTAGATTTAGCGTTAATTTTATGGCTTTGTCTTATGTCAAGGGGTATGAAAGTGAAACTGATGATGTGTAAAAGACGAAAGCAAAAATGAATAAAAAAAAAGCTGGAAACAAAAACTTTTACTTAATGCAAAATTTCAACAACTTTTCAAAATATATATATATATATTAATTTTTTAAGATTTTGGACAACAAATTCAAAAGAAATTTCACTTGACTACAAGCTACTTATGATCTAAGTAAACTACAAAAACTTATGAAATAAACGACTTTTCCCTGGTTAATAATGCAGAAACACACTCTTCAACCAAACAAGAAAATGAAAGAGATTTTTTTTTTTTTTTATTTAAATGCTGATAAAGCAAAAAGGAAAAATACCAACAAGTAAAAACCAAGAAAAAAAATTATGGACTAATCGTAGATTGCAAAGAATCACTTCAACAAATCACACACAAACAACTTAAAAAATGACTCTCACACTTGTTTAAAAACCCTAAAAAAAGCTTTTTTATGACAACTTTTAAATGAGAAAAAGCAAGCTAAGGGTAAGATTAATCCTAAACTACTGACTGTTAAGACAGAGATTCAAACACCTGAGAGGTATAATTCTCATCAAGGGAAAGGATGATTGCCTTACCACCAACAAAAACTATCCTGCACAAGCACGCTACTGATAATCCAACAGCAAGCATGTGAACATGAGTTGTATAGATACAGAGGACGTGTACACGCGGGCTAACCTTGTACAGGCCGTGTGTATCTCTAAAATCTGAGAAAAAATAAAAAAAGACAACCCAAACTAGGCAGAGACCACTGATATTGATAACCAGGATCCCTTGAAGGCTTGGACACTCTTTTTAATAGAAAAAGCAAACAATGTAAGGAAATTTTTTTTGTAAAACAAACCAATCTGAGACAAGACTGCAAACAACCAAGACTTAGAAAGAATCCCAGAAAACCCCTGAGAATTTTTTATTCTAACAGGGAATAGGATGACTACCTCAAAAATTCTATGGATTCTACACTTTACTGCTACTTCTTCAGCTAGCGTTCACACACAGGCTGCAAGAGAGTAGGGCGTGGGTACACACGTGCAGACCTTATGCAGGCCGTGTGTACCTTTGTGGGTCCCGACAATCACAGTCAAGCAAATAACAGAGAAAGCTGGTATGGTAAACCAGACTCTCTGCTAGCTCAGACTTTGTAGAAACCAAAAAAAAAAACAAGCAAGAAAAACCAGTCTTTTAAACTACCCAAAAACAAATAAAATTCCTAGGAACCCTAGAGACTTCCCTAGTATGGTCGCCAATTCTGTTGTGAGGGAAATCTCCTTATGTACTAGCAAATAGGGTTATACTTTTCATGTATATATGACCGAGAAAAAATCTACTTTCTACCTTCGTCCCCAGACTTAAATCCCATTTCCTTTTAGTAAATACATGGCTAGATCAACCTACCTTGTTCCAGGCATTCAATGTCGATCTCTTGTCGCACTTGATTACTTGTTCACAGTTCTCCTTCCAAAGCTGACCTGCATACAAGACAAGCAACAACTACACATGCATCCTACCTATAGACTAACGGGTTAGAGATTCAAACATGTACTTAACAAACTATGAATAACTCATGAATTGGGACGGGAAAATCATTTTCTTTATTACTTTGAATGAGTCAACTTACAAAAAGTCGAGATTGACCACTGCTTCGCGAACCTAATCCTGGGCTCCTCTTCAACTGTCCTCCAACGTATTTGCTTAGTATCTCTTTTGGCACAAGGATGGCTAAAGGGTTGGGACAATGGGAATATACAAATGGGCAGAGTTTCTTTGCTATTTTTTTCCTCTTCCAAATGGGACCCCTAGCCCTTCTTTTATAGGCTATAAGAAGCTAGGTATTTGGACGAACCCTCGGCCATGCATGGCTGAGAGTTTCAGTTAACTCACCCAGAGTTGTGTGTTCCATCGGCAACTTTTCCTTTTTCATGCTTTTGTCGGTCCACGCGAACTGTTTTAGGTCAGCTAGCGTGTACATACGTGCAGTAATAGAGCAGGGCGTGTGGGCCCTTATAAAAGAGGTTTTTTAAAGAGTTGTTCAACAGTGTTTTGGCAAAGAAGGGATCTGAGATGGCCTGATGCCAGGTAAGCATGTATGGTGCAATTTAGGGTTATAACAGTCTGGTATTTATTTAATTCCTTGCTTTGTCTATCCACATAGGAACCCTAGCAAGTGTATTGAATACATTTATCAAGATATAGTTGATTTTGTTAGTGAAGGTGCTCCCTTGAGGATCCCTTCTTATAGGGTCTTGGTCTTCATTATTTACATTGATTAGATAGGAGACTATTGATTCATTGGCCTTAGTCTCCTCATCATAATCCTTAGTTAAAATAGATCAATTTTGAGGAGGGGTTTTCTTCTTGACTGATGCAGGAGCATCTCTCCACGTCAGCCAGCCAGCCACATCAACGAATTCAAATCGCACGCCAAAAGAGAGGCGCAGCCTCATCTAAGTTTGAATTCAATGTAATTTAAGTGCTTAGGTTGTTGAGCCAGAAAGTCGTGCCTTTATGCAGGCGTTAGGTAGATCGGTTGAGATCTAGATCCAGATGTTGGACTAGACAGCCATTCATTGTAATTGAATAGAGTAGGTAGACCTGGAGGGAAGCGCTCTAAGAGATCCTTAGGTAAAAGAGATTTCATATCTCATTTGGGAGAGGGTTTTAATGGTTGTAAGAGTAGAGCCAGAGAGAGCTCGAGAACACCTTGTAATTACAGGCATTTGCCAATTTAATATAACAGAGCAGTTTTTCCTGCATGATATTCTGTATTGTATGGACGTCTGAGAGTGTTCTTCATATGTTGTGAATGAATGCTATGGTTGTATATTGGCAGGTTGGTTTGATTTTAGGTGAAGGTATTTGAGGCTTCACACCAGGAGGGTGTGGCAGAACGCTGCGGGTTCTGAGAGCCGTGCATAGAGGATGCACTTCTGAACTCTCTGGAGTCAGACAAAGACGTGCTGCGACATAGGAGCTGAAATCAACAACTCAGAGGAAGAAGACCTATGAGGTTGTTGAACACCTTGGAGGCAAGGCTGTGAGAGAGAAAACACAGTTGCAGACAGAACTTAGCTGTGAGTTCTGTAAATCTCTGCCAAGTGGGCATTGAGCACAGGCACAAGGTGCAATTGGATGAACTTTATTGTGAGTTCAGACAGAAGACAGAATCACTACGGATTCTGTGAGGCTCTGCCAGATGGGCATCGAGCGAGTGCATAGGTGCACAGGGGAGAGAAGACAGAACTGTTGAACGTTCTGTGGAAGAATACTCTGCCAGGAGGGCATCGAGACTATGTGCAGGTGGTTACAAGAAGAAAAAGAATTCTTTGAGTTCTGGAGTTGAAGGAAGAATCCACTGGAGGATCTTCACTGGGTTGTTGAACATCCAGAAAGACTCAGTAAGAGGTTGTCGGAGTGAAGGAGCAAGGAGGGCATCCAGGTATTTCTCCATTTGTGGGAGAAAAGAAAGGAGAATTGAGTTTTCTGTGGAGGTCGAAGCTACAAGAAAGCTTAGGAGAGATAGCACCAGCGTGTGCATGAAGAAACTCTGCAAAGAGTGCAAAAGTTAAAGAATCCTTCAAGGATTCAAAGAGAGTAGAGATCAGGCGGAATAGTGTTTTTACACGCATTGACGAGACTCAAAGCAAGAGGAGCTCGCAGAGGAAGAAGGCAAAAGTCGAGGCCTTTTAAGGACATAAATTCTTCTAAGTCCTAGGAAGAAAGTGCAGGAACTCAGGAAGGATAGGCCTCTGAGTTATTGTAGAACAGCGCAGTCAAGTTGCGACTTGAAGTTTCAAGGACGTCACAGGTTGATGAGCAGACGAATGAGTCTCGTGGAGAGACACTTAGTCATTTCGCAGGCAGTCACCAGGAAGAACGGACGGTCGAAATCCTCTGAGGAGATTTCGCGAAGTTCCGAGGGTCGTTAGATCTTACCGAGGTGCAAGGAGGTTACGGTGAGAACATCCAGGGGTTTGAGGCTCAGGAGGAGCGTAATCGTTGATCCATGTCACAGGAGTCGTCGGATCTACACGTGACATCGCTTATCAGGGATTCGCAAGTTGAATCTCTAAGTTGTTGCAACGGGACTTGCGATATCGTGATCCGTGATATTCCGATAAGATCAGAACCGTCTATCAGTGGGGACGCGTGTCAAGAGATCCCAGGAAGTCGGGGATCAGAGAATCGGGGTTTCTGAGAACAGGAACCACTAGCCGCTTGGAATCGTGAAACACGATATCCCGACAGAAGGGTCGTGTGGGCCATAGCAGGAGATAGTGGAGGACAGGTGGCATACCATATCGGGGGTCGGGAAAAGGAAAGTCTTGAATCCATTGACATCAGGATTCGCGATCCCACGAATCCTGAAATCCCGATAGAAGTGACGAGAGTGAAGAGACAGCTCATGCGTACATTGGGGTTTCGTTGCATCGGGTATCGGGGGTCGGCAAATCATAGGGCTTGGCATCACGAGTAGCGATATCCCGATAAGGAGAAGTCCCGACAAAGCAGAAGTTCCGACAGGGGAAGATAAAGTCAGCGTTGACTGACCATCGGGTCTCGGGATTTCGAGAGCCTAGGGATCGGTCGTGAACTGGCGAAGCCGCGAGTTCCGATCCTCCGATAAGTAAAGAGAGGAGGGTCGCGCCGAAGAGAATCTGTGGGGTGCAGATTTCCCGATAGGGAAATAGAAGAACCTTAGAGTTCTTCGAGCCAGAAGAAAGAAGATCATGTGAGAGCGGACGCGCTCCGAGGAGGGCGACTGCGACAGTTGTGGTATCAGAGCAGGATTTTGTTTGTATATTCCAGACATAGGAGGCAGAGGAAGAACAGAGCACCGGAGGACTCTGTAAGGACTTGTTTGCAGGTAGGCAACAATCCATAGGCAGTCAGGGGGACTGTGAGAGGAAGCTGGACACACTCAAGATGCAGAGTGACAGTAGCAGATTTGCCAGGGAGGCAGATAGACACAGCAAGACGGCTACTGAAGGCCATAGGAAGAAAAGCAAGACAGAAAAGTTTGCAGAAATGGATAAAGAAAGAGATAAAGAGCTCTATGAATTAAAAGCAGACATAGAGAAGCTCGAACTGCGAATGCGGTAGGATAGGAGGTCGAGATGGATGTGGGAATTGCCCATGGAGAAAGCAAAAGCAAAATGGACAGTCAAGCAGCTGATGGTCATGAGACAGCGCAGGCTGTTAAGAAGATGGCTGAGGTATGCTGAAAACCTTAAGGCCACAAAGGAAAAGGAAATTTATGTATGTAAGCCAGAGACTGGGAGAGGTCTCGATGATCTCATGGACTGTTAGGAGGACAACCAGGGAATTTCACATTTCCAGTTGGGCAATGATAAGAGGTCGTTGCGGGATCTCGAAGACTGCCAGGAGGGCAGTGGAAGCATCTTAAACTGCCAGGTGGGCAGAGACGAGAATTTGAGACCATCTGAAGGTCTCATGGACTCAGAGGAGAGTTCAATTCAGCAAGGAGTGATGATGAGGATGGGATCGGTTGATCTCATAGTTTGCCAGGAGGGCAGCAGAAGCATCCCATATTGTCAGGTGGGCAGGGATGAACAAATGAGACTATATGTGGGTCTCATAAACTCAGAAGTGAGTTGGAATCAGCCCGAGGAGCTGACAGAGCAAATGAGACTGTCTGAGGGTCTCATAAATTCAGAGACGAATTTAGATCAGCAGGTGCAGCTGACAGAGGAGGAAGATCAGGATGATATTCTGATGATTGGGGGAATTGGAGTATTCCTACCATGTGCATAGGAGGAGGCAGAAATTTGTGTTGCATATGGTACAATAGCAGAACAGTCACAGCTGACGATGACTGTCAAGGAGGAATTGGAGCAGGTTTTGGAAGCTACCCAAGAAGGAAAAAAAAATGAACATTCTGAGGAGTGTCTCAATGCATTCATCCATGAAGCTGAGGAAGTTGTAGCATTGAAGCTGACAGCAGAAGAAGGAGAAGAAGATGAAGAGGAAGATGAGCATTGTGGGGAATGGATCGATATTTTCAGCAATGCAGCTGAAGGGACTGCAACAAGGGAGGCTGCAGAAGCAGAGGAAGAAGGAGCAGACAACATTTGCTTTGCTGATATGTGGGAACAGATAGAATCCCTGGAAGAGAAGGTGAAAGTGCAGGGCATGCACATCCAACAAATGAAGTTGGAAGCTGATGAAGGAGGCATGGGAGATCATGGTGATCTTCTCATGTGCCGAAAATTCTTGTAGCTGAGGAGATTTCATGAACAGAGCCAGCCATGGGAGCAGCTGGATGCAGTGATCAAAGAGATCATGAAGCTGATGATCCGATCAGCAGACACTGCCAGCGAAGAGAGGCTGAGCAGAAGGAGAGCAGCGACAGCAGCACAGAAGCAACAGTAGAAAGGAGCAGACGGAAAGCTCCAGATATTTGTTTGGGATCCAGGAGGATTTCCAACCACATAGAGGGGAAGCGCATGAGCATGAGCTCATGATTTTGCAGCTGAGGAGTTTGATGCAGGAGCATCTCTCCACGTCAACCAACCAGCCAGCCAGCCACATCAGTGAATTCAAATCGCACGCCAAAAGAGAGGCGCAACCTCATCTAAGTTTGAATTCAATGTAATTTAAGTGCTTAGGCTGTTGAGCCAGAAAGTCGTGCCTTTATGTAGGCGTTAGGTAGATCGGCTTTAATGTTAGATCGTCTGAGATCTAGATCCAGATGCTGGACTAGACAACCATTCATTGTAATTGAATAGAGTAGGTAGACCTGGAGGGAAGCGCTCTAAGAGCTCCTCAGGTAAAAGAGATTTCATATCTCATTTGGGAGAGGGTTGTAATGATTGCAAGAGTAGAGCCAGAGAGAGCTCGAGAACACCTTGTAATTACAGGCATTTGCCAATTTAATATAACAGAGCAGTTTTTCCTGCATGATATTCTGTATTGTATGGACGTCTGAGAGTGTTCTTCATATGTTGTGAATGAATGTTGTGGTTGTATATTGGCAGGTTGGTTTGATTTCAGGTGAAGGTATTTGAGGCTTCACACCAGGAGGGTGTGGCAGAATGTTGCGGGTTCTGAGAGCCATGCATAGAGGATGCACTTCTGAACTCTGTGGAGTCAGACAAAGACGTGTTGCGACACAGGAGCTGAAATCAACAACTCAGAGGAAGAAGACCTATGAGGTTGTTGAACACCATGGAGGCAAGGCTGTGAGAGAGAAAACATAGTCGCAGACAGAACTTAGTTGTGAGTTCTGTAAAGCTCTGCCAAGTGGGCATTGAGCACAGGCACAAGGTGAAATTGGAGGAACTTTGTTGTGAGTTCAGACAGAAGACAAAATCACTACGGATTCTGTGAGGCTCTGCCAGGTGGGCATCGAGTGAGTGCATAGGTGCACAGGGGAGAGAAGACAGAACTGTTGAACGTTCTGTGGAAGAATACTCTGCCATGAGGGCATCAAGACTATGTGCGGGTGGTTACAAGAAGAAAAAGAATTCTTTGAGTTATGGAGTTGAAGGAAGAATCCACTGGAGGATCTTCACTGGGTTGTTGAACATCCAGAAAGACTCAGCAAGAGGTTGTCGGAGTGAAGGAGCCAGGAGAGCATCCAGGTATTTCTCCATTTGTGGGAGAAAAGAAAGGAGAATTGAGTTTTCTGTGGAGGTCGAAGCTACATGAAAGCTTAGGAGAGATAGCACCAGCGTGTGCATGAAGAAACTCTACAAAGAGTGCCGAAGTTAAAGAATCCTTCAAGGATTCAAAGAGAGCAGAGCTCAGGAGGAAAAGTGTTTTTACACGCATTGACGAGACTCAAAGCAAGAGGAGCTCGCAGAGGAAGAAGGCAAAAGTCGAGGCCTTTGAAGGACATAAATTCTTAAAGTCCCAGGAAGAAAGTGCAGGAACTCAGGAAGGATAGGCCTCTGAGTTGCTGTAGAAAAGCGCAGTCAAGTTGCGACTTGAAGTTTCAAGGATGTCACGGGTTGATGAGCAGGCGAACGAGTCTCGTGGGGAGACACTTAGTCATTTCGCAGGCGGTCACCAGGAAGAACGGACGGTTGAAATCCTCTGAGGAGATTTCGCGAAGTTCCGAGGGCTGTTAGATCTTGTGGAGGTGCAAGGAGGTTATGGTGAGAACGTCCAGGGGTTTGAGGCTCAAGAGGAGCGTAACCGTTGATCCGTGTCACAGGAGTCGTCGGATCTACACGTGACATTGCTTATCGGGGATTCGCAAGTTAAAGCTCTAAGTTGTTGCAACGGGACTTGCGATATCGCGATCTGCTATATTTCGACAAGATCAGAACCATCTATCAGTGGGGACATGTGTCAAGAGATCCCAGGAAGTCGGGGATCAGAGAATCGGGGTTTCTGAGAACAGGAACCACTAGCCGCTTGGAATCGCGAAACGCGATATCCCGACAGAAGGGTCGTGTGGGCCACAGCAGGAGATAGTGGAGGACAGGTGGCATACCATATCGGGGGTCGGGAAAAGGAAAGTCCCGAATCCATTGACATCAGGATTCGCGATCCCGCGAATCCTGAAATCCCGATAGAAGTGACGAGAGTGAAGAGACAGCTCACGCGTAAATCGGAGTTTCATTGCATCGGGTATTGGGGGTCGACAAATCATAGGGCTCGACATCGCGAGTAGCGATATCCCGATAAGGAGAAGTCCCGACAAAGCAGAAGTTCCGACAGGGGAAGATAAAGTCAGTGTTGACTGACCATCGGGTCTCGGGATTTCGAGAGCCCAGGGATCGACCGTGAACTGGCGAAGCCACGAGTTCCGATCCTCCGATAAGTAAAGAGAGGAGGGTCGCGCCGAAGAGAATCTGTGGGGTGCAGATTTCCCGATAGGGAAATAGAAGAACCTTAGAGTTCTTCGGGCTAGAAGAAAGAAGATCCTGTGAGAGCGGACGCGCTCCGAGGAGGGCACTGCAACATTGACCTCATAAGCCCTTATTGGGTAAGGCAATTGTTTTCTCCCATCAACTTCCAAATCTTGTTCTTTTTTTTTTTAAGAAATTGAAGATATTTTATATGTAAAGGAAGTTGAGCCAAAGAAAAACAATGGTCAAAATAGATACAAAAATTGGCTCAAGTTTGTTTGAGTCCTCTGCTACTGATCTAACATAAAAAAGTCTAGACACCTCCTTATACATTCGAGTAGACTTGTTGTTATATACTTTGACAAATTGACCAAGCAAAAAGATGCATTGAAAATACATATTTTAAACAACAGATTCATTGTTAGGTGTTTCCTAGAATTCAACATGGTTGGGTTCATTATCTTTGTTTTCCATTGGAACCATTTCTCTGTCTCCCTTTGTCTCTTCTAGATTCTTTGTCTGAGGATCTACAACAAGTTGATTGTTTGAACTTGAATTGGATTGTTGGAGCATTGTTATGACTCTGAGCTACTGGAATTCATGCTCCAAAGTGTCCACATGTTGCAAGAGAATCAATACAGTTTTCTCAAGGGTGTTGATTCTTTTTCTTTCTTGTTCTAAGGTTTCAACTCATTGAAGAAGGGTTATAATTATATGTTCACAACCACTTACCTTGCTGTCAAATTGATTGAAATTTAGTCTGCTACCTTCAGCCATGTCTTCGTTCTTACGTAGGATGCACTTTGTATTACACCAGGATGGATCCATGATGATCAAGAAAACCCCTGAACTATTGAAGGAACATTGATTGTAATTTGTGAGGTTAATACCCCAAAAAGACCTGTAATAAAACCACCACCTAAAAGGAAGGGCCCCCAAAAAAGCCTTACGAAAAGTAAAATTCCTATGCATTGGATTGTCTATGAACGAATATATACCCTATAATATTTCCAAAAAAGTGGGATCCTCCCACGCTGTCCCCAAAGCCTGCCCAAGATTGATGCCACCGTTGTATATCTCAGCCTGATACCATAAGGAGAGAGGAAAACAAGAGGGGCCAACAAACTCACAAATGAGAGAGTTAAGAGAAGACCCAAAAGACTTAGAATCACTACAAGAATTACCTAACTCCCAACTAGAAACTAAATGAGCAGGTCTAACACTAAGCACTGAACTAATAGCACTGCTGGAAAAAGGTTTATACTTTCGAGGCTCAAGACAGTGCCCACAAACCAACTTCCAACCGGAATCTAAATGAGCAAGTCGAACCCCAAGCACATAATTGAATGCCCCATTGAAAACATGTTATACTTTCATGGCACGAGACATGAGAGCCAACAGACCAGAGAGTAAGGCCAAAAAACCAAAATCTAGTCGAGGGAAAAGGAATCAGGCTCAACTCGAAACCAGTAAATGAGAGGAAGACAACCCAAAGAGAGGTCAAAAAACTCACAAAGGAGAGAATGGTGAGGGGACCCAGAACAAGTTTTAACCAACTCCCATCTAAAGACCATGTGAATAGGTCGAACCCCTATCTTATTAAAAGAAAAACTATCCCCTAAATCAAAAGCAAAAGCTCTGAAATGATCCAATACATTGTAAATTTGGTGATGAGAACCTACCAGAATGATAGTATGGAACCTGAACTTGCTCGGTAACAAAAGAAAACAACCATCAATTTGAAGTTGGATGGATTGAGAAACCTCACAAAAATTCTTGAAATAAGTTACCATGCCCATCACGTCAAGGTCTGGAAGAGCAAACCCACACGCGCTGGAGTGAATACCTGGTTCAATTCATTGTCCTTTGAATTGTGCAAGGTTGGGATCATTAAAACCCCTGTGTCATCGGCCTTCCAATGACATTAAAACCCAATCCATATTCAATTAAGGGATGGAGAGGAGTTTAATACGCCCATTAACCTTAATTTTCCCTTTCCTTAGGTTAGTTCCCTCCTTGGATTTTTTATTAGCAACCGAATTTAGCTCTCTTTTTATATGATAAAGGGAGTAATATTCAAAGTTGTTTAGGAGAGGAAGGATCTATGTTATGACACCAGCATAAACATTACCTCCAACAACGTTCTTATTGACAATAGCCATGATTATCGTCATAGAATCTTCACATATTGTTATCCTTTGAACCCTAGTCGAAAGATCCAACATGATCCCTTCAAAGAGGGCACAAGCCTTTGCCTCGTTATTTGTCATTGTACTTAAACCCCATGCATAAATGATTGTATGTCCTTCGGGATTACAAATTATCCCCCCAACACCTGCTGCCGCTATCAACCTCCAAAAGTTACAAAATACCAAAATCCCTTTCCCTTTTTGTTCATAAAGAAATCCAAGGAAAATATTGAAAAATATTAGTTTAGATTTCTTTCCCAGTCTAGCATTAAGTTCATTTCATATTTTGTTTTCTAGACTAGCCTATATTAGGGTTTGATCATAAATTTTATATCTTAAAACCCCAAGTCCCAAATTAGCCCCTAGATTTGCTATCTAAAGTTTATTACTTATTCTTTGGGCTGTTTTCATTATTCAAATAAATCTTGAAATTGCATAGAAAGGAATTAAAAACATATTTACACAAACCCTAAGTCTATGTTTAATGCCTCTAAAGAATATCAAGCATAGACTTAGCACCAATTTCATAAGCTACAAGGTTATATTCAAGTTTCATCTTCTTTTCTAGTTGTGAATCATCCTTGAGTTGCTTTTAATTGCATACATCTCACTTAAGGATATATTTGGTAAATTCTAAGCAAATTTTTGCTAAACCCTAAGGTGAATTTAGCCTTTGATTCAAGCTCTTCTTGTTTTGCATTGATTTAATTATTTTGGACTCGTTTCAAAGCAAGTTGGGTTGTTACTTCAATGAATATCATAAAACCCTAACTCACAAACCAATACATTTTGTTTTAAGAGTTTATAATCTATCTTCTTGGGTTGATATTTCTCTAAATCTCAAATCTGGAATTTTGCATAAACTCACTCATAAAACATATTTGGAGGTAAGGACAATCCAAGTTCCACCTTTGACTTGCCCTCTATTTAGTACACAATCGATTTTCTCTTAAAATCATATCATCTAAGGTCAACTTGTGTTAAACGATTACATCTCTCGTGGTTCAATTCAGCTTAGAGTTGTTTCTATTTCTAGTTTACTTGTTCTAAGTTGTTATTACCTTGGGACGTTAATCAATATATTGCAAATTTGAAATATGCTTATTGTGTACTTTATAAATCAGATTTGGTACTAATCCACTAAGTTTTTTAACTCATAAAAAATACCTAAGTGGATCATTATGGTTTATGCTCTTATCTTGGAATCTTATCTTAAAGCATTGGATCACTAATTTGGTGGAATCCTTAACTCTACATGTTATATATATTTCGTGGGATTCATTTATATTTCATTAAAGCAAATCTTTGTTCTCATTGATAAAATCATAATCAAGGTTTACTTAAGCTCTCTCTTAATAATAGATTGTATATCAAGGGATACCTCGCTTGGCCTTTGAGAGCCAACCAAAAGTGAAGAGAAAAATTGTGTTGAGGTGACAATGACACAACTCCCATCTGTTACCCTAGGTTGGCATCTATGGTTGGGATTTCCACTTGGATGCTAGTTTAGGTGGTAACACAGTGAAATACACTTTGATGTGTTTGAAAACTATCATCTTTTGGACCATATTTTTAAGGGGAATTCATCTAAGAATCCAATGGTGTTTTTAGGTGGGGTAGCGAACTCTCCTGAAATTAGTTGTATTTGGTGTGAGGAAGCACCCAATAGATTTTTGTGGAAGTAATAGAGAGGATTTGGAAGGTTTGGAGGAGAAAGTAAAGGATAGTCTAGATGGTGGTGGGATTAATAAGATTCAATTGAAGTTAGGAGAGGGCTCTGCTAGGAGGAGGAGAAAGAATTAAATTAAACAAAAAAGTTCTCCCATTAAGCTTATTTTTTGGGAGGATAACAAGATGAGTGAAGTTGTGGGCATGGCTATGTAGACCCTAGTTGGAAAAATACATGGGAGACGTTTTAAGAAGAGTATCCAAGCTTGGAAAGGTAGAATGGGAATCTAAATTAGGGTATATCCCAAAGTTGTATTTTCTCTCAAGGGGCTGGATGGCATTTTTATTTAGCACTTCAAAATATGTGGATAAGATGTTAGATTTGTCTTGAAAGTGGGATTCAACTCCTCTGTCCATTTAGAGATGGTCTCCTTCATTTGATTCAAGGTCTAAAAGGGCTAATTGTATGTCGATTTGGGTGAAGTTATCAAGGCTTCCAATTGAATTTTGGTCTAATGAGATGTTTAAAGATATTGGGACACCCTTAGTCATTTTATTGAGGCAGATATGAGTTACTTGGATTCTAGAAATATGTCTATAGCAAGGATTTTGGTGGGTTTAGACTTAAGATATGGTTTGGCTGCTAAAATTGTTCTTGAAAAGGGTTCTTTCTCTTGTGTTTAGACATTGGACTATTATGGATTATTGTTTCAATGCCTCAGATGCCATATGCATGGCCATACTATTGTAGATTGTGGTGTTCCCTTTAATAAGAAGAT
The DNA here is from genome assembly GCA_010110895.2 of Picea sitchensis. NCBI lineage: Eukaryota > Viridiplantae > Streptophyta > Pinopsida > Pinales > Pinaceae > Picea > Picea sitchensis. The sequence goes on from SNQJ01S0027573.1 coordinate 100,121, forward strand.
TTGGGTTCAGAAGAATCATGGTAAGGTTGATAATTCAATGTCAAATTTGAATTCTCTTGTTAAAGATGTCGGGATGGACAACCCACAGGTTGATGATCTAGTGACTTCTTTAGAGTAGGTATTATTCATTGATAATTTTGAACAACCTATTTTGGTTAGGTTGGAGGAGTTTGGTCATGGTGGCTTGGCTAGTGGCCTAATTTTTTTTTAAGTGCATGGACAAGATGCTAAAGTTCTCAAGGAACTAGAGCTTCCATTGTTGGAATTTGTTAGGTCATTTAACAATCTAGCCCTTTTAAATTTGGCTCTTTCCATTGACAAGGGTTTTGACTTGGGTTTCTTAGCTAGATGTGATTTTAATATGTCGGGTTTGTTATGTTTATGTAACTCTCATGTTCGTGGCTTGGGGGGTTGGGAGGCTACTTAGAAGTCTATTGGTTCTTTGAATGTTATTGGGGGTAGGGTACGGTCTGATCTTAGTTCTAGAAATGTGGGAAATGAACGTTTTAAAGAGGATCATTTGGTCAGAATAGAGGTTATCATTTGCTCATTCGGTGGTCCAAGATATAATTTAAGAGATAGGAAAGTATTATCTAAGATTGGAGGAGGGGGAATTAGCATAGGTTTGACAATTAATTTAGGGGAGGAGGTTAAAAGTTCAAGCAAGGGAAGGAAGTCATATCTATCTATAGCACAAGAGAAGGAATTTACGAAGTATTGATGGGAAAACAATCATCTATATTAGGAGATCTTGGAGAAATTGACCCCCCTTCCAAGGGTGCTCCGTGATTTGGCTTTCAATAAACTATAAAGTTTTGGGTAGTTCCTCAAAAAAGCTTGATGTGAAAAAAATTGTGGAAGTTAATAAGTAGAGCATTATCATGTTGCAAGAAATGATGGGTGATGGTGACAAATTAACAAATGATTTGGGTCGAATGTTTGTGGGATGGGATTTTTCTTTTATTGATGTTAGGGTTCAATCAGGTGGTGTCATAATTGGGCAGAAGTCTAGGTCTTTGCTTTGCACTATCTCCTTGTCTGTTTATTTAGGTTTAAGTATTGTTTGCTACTCTCATGAGATGGGTAAGGAGTTCATGGTTATTAATATATATGGGCCATGCAGTGATAGGGTGGCTTACTAGGAAAAGTTATTTAGTATGGGCATTATGGATCAGAGGAATATTATATTGGGAGGAGATTTAAATTTCTCCTTGGGTAGAGCTAAAATATGGAGTCTTGTTGCCTAGGTAGACCTTCTCATTGATTTTTTTATTATCAAAGGCTAGAGGATTGTGGGTTGCATAGGTAGTCCAACTTGGAGGAATAAGAGGGTGGGTAATGATAGGGTTGCTTAGAGGTTGGATAGATTTTTGTCGTCAAAGAGATTTATAAATAATTGAATTCATATTAAGTAGTGGGTTGGATTTGGGGGTGAGTCTAATCATTTTCCAACATTTTTGGAAATGGAAAGATTAGGGAGGAAACCTCCTAACCCTTTCAAGTTTACTCCTTCATGGGTTGGGGAAGAATGTTTTGTCAAAATTTTAAAGGAGAACCGATCTCCTTATGATGGGTCCAAAAATAAATCTACAACTATACAATTTGCAAAATATAAAAAAAACAAATATTAAGCAAGTAGTTGTGGGATGGGCACATGAGAAAAGGTTAAAAGATTCCTAGGAAATAGTCTTGTTGGAGGCTCAATTGGATAGTAGATACAATCAAGAAATAATAGTCTTTCCCTCATAAGAATACAAGTTGGAGGTATGTATATTGGAGCATAAGAAGATGAAGTTATTAGAGGAAAAGGATGTTGCTCGGAGGCTAGAAAAGCATAGCCTTATGGCTTGCAAAGGGTGATGAAAATACTAAGTGTTTTCATTAATTTTCAAATCATATAAAAATGTTACTTCTATCTGAAAAATTAAAAGAAATAATGGGGATAATGTGGCAAACTTCAAGGACATTTTTTAAGCAAGGGTAGATCATTTTGGAGAGATTTATAGAAAAAAAGAAAGCATGTCCCTATAACAGAGGTTGTTCAAATGACAACTTACTTTCCTAGATATGTATTTGAAGAGGATAATTGGAGATGTTGGAAGAGGTTACTAAGGATGAATTGGAAGTGGTTCTTTGTAGCTTCAAAAAGGAAAAACGTCCTAGTCCTAATGGTTGGCTTGTTGAATTCTTCTTAGGTTTTTATGAAGTTATCAAGGAAGATTTACTAAGGGTTATAAATGAATCTGGAGTTAAGAGAAGGATGTTGGCTACCTTTAATGCTACTTTTATTGCACTTATTTCAAAATTTGATAATCCCACATCTTTTGAGAAATTCAAATCAATTTCTTTATGTAATTGTGTTTATAGAATTATTGCAAAGATCGTAGATATGAGGATGAAGAGTTTGTTATATAACTCAATTACATATGAACAATTTGGTTTTTTATCTGGTAGACAAATTCACGAGGCAACAGGGGTGGCTCAAGAAGGTTTACATTATATAAAAACAAAGAATATGTCTACAATGGCGATTTAAATTTATTTATCAAAAGCTTATGATAGGGTTAGTTGATTATATTTGAGGCTAATGCTGATTCATTTGGGGTTCTGTGTGCAATTTGTGAACTGGGTCATGAGTTGCATTTAAATTGTATCTATCTTTCTCCATATTGATAAACGATTTTGCTTGAGCTTTTTTTGGGCTATGAAGAGGACTAAGGTATGGATGCCCTCTATCTCCTTTGATCTTTCTAATTGTTGTTGAAGGGCTTAGTAGGGCTTCAACTGGAGAAAAAATAACATGTTCCTTGAAGGGTATTAGAATCGGTAGGTCCATGAATATATCTCATTTGTTATTTGTAAATGATATATTATTGTTCTATGATAATACAAGGAGAGATGTCGTCGAGTTTGGGGGGGTCCTTGATCTGTATTGTACAATAATGAGAAAGATGATTAATACAAGGAAGTCTACCATTTCTTTTTCAGGTGTAAGTGATGAAAATGTCAATTTTTTCACTTAGTTATTTCCTTTTCAATAGCTTTTGTTTCAAAACAGCTTGAAGTATTTATGTTTTTACTTAAAACCTAGTTACTAAAGTAAGAGATATTGGGATTGGTTGATTGCAAAGGTTGAAAAGAGGTTAATTGTCTGGTGCAATCATTGGTTGTCAAGAGATGGTAAGCTTGTATTGGTAAAATATGTACTTGAAGCTATACATGTATATTGGATGATGTTGACTCTTATTCTGAAAGGGGTTCTTGATAAACTCATGAGGATCGGTTTCAAATTTTTATGGTTGGGGAGCAAGGAAAAATGAGGTATCTTATTAGTCAAATGGCAAAGGCTAGTTGTGTTAAAGGATATGGGAGGACGGAGATTAAAAAATATTCATCAATTTGTTAAAGCTCTCTTTGCAAAAAGTGCTTGGAAGTTAATTATTGGTTAGGGTTTGTGGTGTCAAGTGGTTATCTGGAAGTACATTGAGCCAAAATATGCTCAGGAGTGGATAATATCACACACAAAGCGTTGTCATAATGTGTCAATTATTTGGAAGGTCACAATAACATATTTTCCATTATTTGTGAGATGGTTGATATGGAAGTTGGGGATGGTCACATAATCAAACTTGGAGAAGATCCATGGGTTGGATGTAGAGATAATTATATATTTTTAGTAAACATTATCAATATGCTTTGGGGGGGAGGGTACTTTACTCTTTCTCAAGTGGCAGTTGTTCATAATACTACAATTTGGAGGCAAGAATGGAAGTCAACTAAGTAGATAGGGCTTAGAGGTGACAAGGCTTTGATGTGGGAAGGGTATGTATCACATCTCATATCTAGTCATGCTAGAATAAAAGAGGAAGTTGATGAGTTGTTATGGTCAAGGAATTCGATTGGAGGTACTTATTCTCTAAGGCTCATATATCAGGTATTATTTGAAGGTTCCATTATTGGTGATCCATCTTGGTGGTGGAAGAAAATTTGGAAGTATTAAGGTCCCTTGAAATGTCATATTTTTATGTGGTTGGCATTAAATAATAAGGTTTTGACTTGGGACAATTTACAAAAAAAGAATAAGCATGGGCTTGGTCAATGTTCACTATGTAAGGAAAACGATGAATCTATCTTTCATTTGTTAGTGTCTTGTCCTTATGCCATACATGTTTGGAAGGAAGTGGATCATATTGTTGGTTCAAATCTAGCTTAGAATGGTAATGTAATTGATGATTATCTCCGCAGTTAAAATGAAAATATTGTAGTGAAAAGTTACAAGGCACTTCCATTAATTGTTTTCTTCGGGATATGGATGTCAATAAATTCTTGTATTTTTGATGACATGTACATTATCCCTATCCAATGTGAAGAGTAAAGCCTGAATATTATTAACAACTTTTCTTCATTAAGAGATGAAAAGCCTATAAGGTAGGATCATTAAGGAGGTCATTGACAAGTTAAGAGTATGATTATATTCTTATGGACCAACTCAAGAAGATCCTAAACATGTGGAACATGGGGTATATTCATTTATAAGACTCCCAAAACATGTGGAGCAAGGGGTATGTTCATTTGTAAGACTCCCATGGGCTAAAGTTTAAATCAAGCATGGTAGAGATTCCAATAATATGTTGAGCTTATGTCACTAAAACTTTCCCTTATGTTAGTAAAGGAAAAAGTTGGTCATTATGTTTAGGTATTTGGGGGTTATTACATGGTGATAAAGTGGATGGAGGAATGTTTTAATTGTCAAAATTCCCTTTACCCAGTTTTTTTTAGGATATTTTCAACATAAATCAACACTTAATAATATTTAATTTCAACGTATCTTTAGAGAAAGGAAAGTTATGGCAAATGGTTTATCAAAGGAGGGCTTGTGTTTAGATTCTAGTACATGGATGACGTGGGAGGAGGTGGATGACAATGTTTATGAATTGCGTCAATCTTTCTTATAACCTTAATTCTTGGTCATTTAATTGTGCTATCAATATGGTTTAAATGATATGTCTATGTTTTTCTTTTGGACTTATATATAATTACTATTGATTGAATATTTTTGTTAGTTTATGATACACATGAGGACATATCCACATTTTTGTTTGGAGCATATATCCCTTTCTCACAAGGGAAGGATGATTCTTAAGGATGATATATCTGGGTTTTTTAATTTGTATTAGAATATTATATGAAGAATATCTCACTGGGTACTATGAGAAAATCCATATAAGGATTCTTTTGAAATGCTTTATAGCATATGTTGAGTGTAACTTCATTATGTATAAATGAAATTACAAATTTTCGACGAAAAAGATAATAACAATTTAATGAATCCTTAACCATTAGGATAAGTTCGACAACCAGTGAACTTGAAAAGGCATCACTTGGTATTAATAACTTAGTTTAAACAACTAGATATGATAGGCATTGCTTTCTCTGAGTGAAATATTTAAGCACAAGTATGGAGATTTAGAACTAGAAGTGATAAAAGATGGAAAGGGAAATTTACTTTCATATTTGTGTTAGAACATTCTTGGTAATGTTATTAATGCGCGGGAGGGGACGGAATGGGTTCAAACCTAGGGTTTGAATGGTTTATTCATCATTTCGATAAGGCTTGTGGACTGACATTCTATTTTAGCAAATTGAATTGGATGCTCTTTTCATCAAAATGGACTTTGAGATGGCTTATGATCTCGTGGAATGAACCTTTATTTTAGCAATGTTGAAGGGATTAGGCTTTGGTTCCTTCTTCATGGGAGTAATGGACACATTGTATGTTAAGTTCATTTCTTGCTTGTCCATAAACACATGTAAATTCAAAGAAGTGGGCTTGTTTTGGTTTATCTAGCAACGTTTTCCCTTGGCACTTGCCCCATATACATATGATGGATTTTAAAGTTTTGGAAAATTTGTTTTATAAAAGGTGGGATTGGGGTTCATCCATGATATTTCCCTTCTAGAATATTGGAGAAAATGGTGATTGATCATGCTACAAGTGATGGACATAAACTTGGTAGAAAATTACAATAGAAAACTTGGATATGTTGTGTGTAAGATTTGGTCCTAATGTCCAATGGATCAAAACACATTGTTATCATGACTCGTGTAATCTCTAGTTGGCCAATATACCAAGGCTAGTCATGGCTTCAACTTGGTTAAGTGTTCAAATTTTGTGGGATTGCCTTTGTTTTCCATGATTCTCCCAAAGAACTTTGGGAAGCGGTGGTGCCAAGGGTTAAGAAAAAGATACATAAACAGATAAATCCTTTGCCCTTACTAGCTAAGTTTTAGATTTTCACCAAGATATTCGTTGCCACCCATGCATACTATTCGTTATGTTGGGTGTCTTCTTGGAAATCTTATGAGAGGCTAGAAAAGGATTTCAAGAACTTTCTATTGGATAACAAAATTGGAGGCAAGGAATTTCATAAAGTCAATTGGGAATTGTGTTACATGTGAAGTGATCAGTGAAAGTTAGGCATAAAACCAATCAATATGTGATAAACACGTTGTTTTGGGCTATGGATGGAAAGGAAGATTTGAAATTTTTGCTAAACATAGCATTTAATGAGGCTTTTTGCTTCACAAAGAATCTTGGAAGGGCCTTTGATCTCTTTTTAGATGACCTTATTCTCAAGCTTAGCCTTCAATACTCATACACCTAGTGGCAAGACTAGAAGTGAGGTAGATGTAGATGTGGCTAGAAGTGAGGTAGATGCGGCTTTGCTCTAAGCCAATTCTTGACAAACGTTGATGCCTCAAATCCAAGCAAAAGACTTGGCTGTTATGGATATGAAGCATTTGGAAGCCAATATTAGAAGCCAATAAAGCTTTCTTCATTTTGTCAATAATTATGGTTGGTTTGACTATAAACAAAAGTCTCACTTACATGGGAGTTCATATCCACATCGTCCCCACTATGGTCTAGTGGAAATAATAAAACACATTTTTTGTCTGTTAGTCAACTTCCTACAAGCTTGTGTGAAGTTGCTATGTGATTAATATCTAATGACTTTCATATATTCGAAGGAAATCATGTTAGGAGATAATGTTTCATGGCCCTTGGTGTTTAGTGTGCTTGGATGCTTTTTTTCTTTTTTTCAAGTTACATCACCCTAGGAAAACCCCAGAGCACTTCCCCTCATTTCGAGGATAATACCCATGGGTAAACCCTAGAATCTTTAGGGCACAAGGTTGGTCAACAAGAGTGCTCAAAACCATTACAACAATATACTCATTAAGCATTCAACATGTCACATATGGGAATTGAACCTAGGTGGGGAGGATAACAATCATTCCTCCCAACCACCCGAGCTAAACCCAATTCACATGCTTGGATTCTTATTTGTGTTGAAATTCTTTTTCCTTTTGTGAAAGAAATGCAATGAAGTTATCTTTAATAAGAAAAAACCTTCTTGATCTTCCACATGGTATGACAAAGAAAACTAAGTTAAACTCCTAAAATTATTTATTTTGGTAGTTGTTTTCACGTGCATTTAAATTCACAACAAAGTCTCCAAGCTTAACTTTGTTGTCTTAGTTTAAGATTTCATCAACAAAATGGCGATTTCAGATATAAACACATCTAACATCGTTGATTTGATAAACTTAAGCATCTTAGAAGGAAACTTGTTTAATCTTCAATCTCCTCTAAGTTGCATAAGTTATAGATTCTTTTTTCCCAAAGAGTTTTTGGAAGAGTTCAAGGAGTTCATGGAGGATTTAGATAGAGATGACACACCTACAACACTTACTAAAGTTTCAAGGTGAATCTCCATGCAACATAAGCAAAAAGTCACTTGGTTATCTCCTATCCTGCGGAATTACTTGTAGTGCGATGATGAAAAGCCTTTCCATAGGGTTGGTCTATAAGATTATGGAATGTGAAAATACATGCAATCTTTAATGGAAAAGAAGAAACTTTTGACATCAACTTTGGCAATTACTAAATTAACCAAACCCTCTTGAGCTAGCCAATCAAGTCGATAGTGGTCGAGAATGAACCACCTACTACTTTTAAAAGTGAGAGGAGGAAGATTGGGTTTTATGCATAATTGTAATTGTAAATACCATAATACCATGTATTGTCCCACAAGTAAGTAGTAATTCTCTGCCTCTTTAAACTCTACTTTCCTGACATTAATCCCGAAAGAAAATAACCCCGTGTCCTTCAATGATTATAGGCCGATTTCTCTCTGCAATTTGTGCTACAAACTGATCACAAAAATCATTTCAAATTGCCTAAAGCCGGTCATCTCTCAATCTCTATCATGTGAACAGTTGGGCTTCCTCAAAGGCAGGCAGATTCTCGATGCCATAGGCACAACACAAGAGTGCCTCTGCAATATTAAAGCTAAAAAATCAAAGGCACTCATTCTAAAACTGGATCTAAAAAAATCTTTTGATTACATTGGCTGGGACTTTTTGCGTTTGGTTCTGGTGCAATCCGGTTTCAGTCCAACCTTCTTAAATTGGATTATGGATTGTGTTTAGAGTGCCACCTTCTCGGTTCTTGTCAATGGAGAAGCCTCTCCCTTCTTTCACAACAACAAAGGCCTTCGCCAGTGCTGCCCTCTTTCCCCACTCCTTTTTATTCTAGTCATGGAAGGTCTGAGCCTGCTACTAAAACTTGGCCAATCTCAAGGGATTTTGACAGGGGTAAAGGTTTCAAGGTTGAAAAAAATCCTCCATCTTCTTTTCGTAGACAATGTCCTGATTTTGACAAACGACTCCTTGCATGAATGGCGTGAAATCAAGAACATTCTTCTTGATTTTTGTAGGGCCATTGGTCTACAAATAAACTGGTCAAAGTCCTCTTTTCACTATTCAAATCTCTTCGATCATACTCTTTTCCAACTCCAGCTACTTTTCCCTTATACTTTCACCAATCTATCTGAAGGCTTCAATTATTTGGGATACTTCATTAAGGGGGACTCCTATAGGGTTGTTGACTAGAACTGACTACTGGAAAAAGTAAAAAAAAGAATTGGAAATTGGTGCAACCGTTGGCTCTCCCTCGACGGACGTTACACTCTCCTAAAATCATTCCTGGAAGGTCAGTCAGTTTATTGGATGACATTGGCAGCCCTCCCGTTGACTGTGCTCCACAAACTCTGCAAGCTCTCTTTCAACTTCCTCTGGTTAGGTTGTTCAACCACTCCACGAATTCATCTCAGTAGCTGGGATTCTATTGCAAAGCCAAAACATAAAGGGCGCTGGGGCCTTAGGAACATTCTCTTCTTCAATTTGGCACTGGCAGCAAACACACTCTGGCATGTGCTTACAACCACAAGGATCTGGCATTCTATCATAATGGATAAATATCTCCCTTATACAACAACTGTTGCTTGGCTTAGATCGCCCCCTACCATTCCTACTTCTGCCTCTTACACTTGGAGGAACTTAGCGCGAACGACCCCACTCATATCTCACTGGATCTCTTGGAATCCAGGAACTGACCACTCAATACACCTTGGTCAGGATCGGATACTGGGCTTGGGAGACTCTGCAATATTCTCGATTCAGCTCCTTACTTTTCTACACTCTCTGCACATCTTTTATCTTTTCCAGGCTACAGATTTGAGAGGCACAAATTCCATCACCCATTGTTGGCGCTCTAGCAGGGATCTCGGTCTTCCTTCGCCTCTTGATTTAGAGTGGGATCTCTTTACTCACGCTTTACAGTCAACATGTATTTTGCTTCAAGATCATGAGGATATTCTCCTTTGGACTGGTGGGGACTCCTCTGGGCGCCTTACAACTTCAAATCTTTATGCTGCCATCACAAAACAAAAGTGGCCTTGCTCTTTAGTTGGCTGGAGGAAAAACATCTGGGGCTGGAACCTTCCATTGAAATTAAAAATCTTCACCTAGCTTTCAATCGAAAATAAGCTTTCTACTTGGGATATCCTTCGGAGTAAAGGATGGATCAGACCAAGCCATTGTCCACTCTGTCGCAGGGAGGAGGAATCAACGCTACATCTCTTTGTCAAATGTCAGTTTACTCAACACGTCTGGACTAGGATTTCAGAGATTCTTCACTTCTTGTCTTTTTGGGATGGATCCACACTTCTGGAATGCTTTAATCATTGGAACAACACTCAACATCTTCTGCGCACACTCCCTCCATACATTTGATGGTTTGTATGGATTGAAAGAAACATGTCTATTTTTGAAGGTGCGCTTCCCTCTACCTCCTCGGTCACCTTCAAAGTGCTCAACTTATTTTCTAGCTGGAATTTTCTTCACAAAAGACAAAAATCTCTAAAGTTGAGGCACAAGATGGTAATTCCGAGGGGCTGGCCACTGGATGGTTCGACGGAGCTGCTCTTGCAGATAGACACAACTATGGAGCAGGAGGCCACATTCAGGTTACAAATAACTCTTTCTTTGTTTGGACTCTAAATTGCGGACCCGACACAAACACAAAGGCGAAATTGATGGGGGCCTGGGGTTCCCTTCTCTTGGCCACTAGGCTGAACCTTCTTAACTTCCAACTTCTTGGGGACTCAAAAATTGTGATTGACTGGCTAAACTCTAAAGGTAAACTACAGGTTTCCTCCCTCCTAGGTTGGATGGACAGATCACGAGAGCTTCAACAAAAGTTTAGGCAGCTCACTCTACTTCACACTCCGAGATAAAATAATAAGAAAGCGAACGCCCTCTCAAAGATCGCTTTTCAGAAGCAAACTGACTTCCTCTCCTATAATCACCGGCTCGACAACAATGAGGGCCCTACTAGCCATATAAATTTCTTTTAAATTATCCACAGTCTTTGTAATTCCTGTGCAATTGTCTCTATGTTTTCTGCTCCTTAGCACGAGAAAAGTTTATGACAACTTTACTGTTATGTTTTCTGCTCCTTAGCACGAGAAAAGTTTATGACAACTTTACTGTTCTAGCCATCTATTGTACACCTTTTTGGCTTCGATCTTTGACCTCTTTCAGGGGACAAATTGTAACTAATCATAGGTATTACATCTCCGAAGAAAGAGCTATATCTTATACCCTTGTACCCACTTGTGCTGTAAAAAATTATATTTTCAATATAATAGAGAAATTTTTCTGCCTGGAAAAAAAGTAAGTTGTAATTCTAGAAAAGACAAGAAAAATATTATTGTGTATAATGTTTAGCGGACAATCTAGAATGGAAAGGCGGGGATCCGGATCCGTGTGACGAGAGAGGCGGAGGAAGAATAGGAGACGTCGATTAGTGGAGGAAATCGGACGGTCGTGATGTGTTGGAAAGAGCGCGGATCTAAATTTTTGAAAAACTTGAGAACACGTTTTGTATAAAAGGGGAAACGGGGAAGAGACAATGGCATTCAGTGTGTTGATATTCTTGATTCAAGAAGTTGTAGAACAGAGCAGAAGAGAGGAAAGGGGAAAAGATGGCCCGAACGAAGCAGACTGCCCGTAAATCGACCGGCGGGAAGGCGCC
>SNQJ01S0027573.1:144536-154706 GCA_010110895.2 Picea sitchensis
GTTTAGTGCAACCCTGAGGGTGTAACCAACCAAAGGTCGTCATAGAAAACTCAAGGGAGGACATCAATGAGAAGAGGAAAAATGCCTCACACAACAAATATGGATTTTTGATGAGTTTTATGTTGTTTAGTAATGAAGACAATGTTTCATTATTTTGACCAAGTTTTTTGACAACATGCTTTTATTTAGGCATTTCTTGAGGATAAGATGGATATATTATTTTTTGGGATATGGTCATAATTTTTGTTGATATTTAATATTCGATTTAAATGATGAGCATGAGAGTTACAAGGGTGTTATGTGATACAAATGATTAATTTTATACTTTATATTTGATGATTATCAAAGAAAATAATGTGAGTCACAAGGGGTCCCACCTATTTAGTTATTATTAATTTGACCCTTATTTATATACTATTATTAATTATTTCTCTCAAACTAATAAGTTAAGCTAATTTGTCTTAACTAAAGAAAGTAGTTGAATTACCTCAACTTATTGAGAAAGAATAAAGGCTCAATGAGATGAGGAGACAAGGAGAGGGGAGAATAGAAGGAGAACTACAACCAAAAGGTTTGCTCTATATTAGTGAGATATTTTCAGTTTTCATTCATTCGGAGTTTACTAGAAAGCTTAATCCTCTTGATGACAACAAGGTCTTATTGAAGGCAACAAGATTCAAAACTAAATCACATATTTCAGCAACTTGTTTTAAAGGTGTTTGATTTATCTTTGGCAGTCTGTGTATTCTTGTTTGTTTATGAATTAAATTTCATGACTGATAAATAATATCTTACAGAGTCAAGTGGCAGCATGTTGTGGAAAGCTGATCAAAATCATTAGTTTCAGTTTTATTGTGTTGTCAGAGTCTTTTTGTATGGTGCCCATCGAAGGCTTCTAAATCTAACTTTAGTCCCTACCCTTGCAGGGGTTTGTAAAAGAGAACTCAGTTTTGTGTCTCAAAATGAAATAAAATCAGATTATTGTTTATGTCTCACATATGTGTCTTCATGATATATGTTTCTTTCTTTTGCTTTTATCTCCACGTTTACTTCAATATAAAATTTGTATACATTCATCTAGCTTTGTTTAAATTTTTATTTTTGCATTGTTACAAATATAAATCATAAAATCAGCCTTGATCCTTTGTAATTGATACTTGTGGGTTGAGTGAATGTTTTGAGGCTATAAACCCCAGGTGACATTCCCAGCTATCTTGTCCTATCTAGGAAAGATCTGAAAATGRTTGAGTAAATGTATTCCATATCTTYTCCTCAACACAGTGGGACACTTACTAGACATTGGACATCAAGTCAAGTTCATGGAGCAAGAAGGGAATTTAATMGACCTAAATGGAATGATCCCTTCAAACATTCCACAAAAGGTGAAGTACCTCTCGATTTTATGGCAAGAAGGTTTGGCTCRKKTACATTGAAAAAGACACTCATGGTTATTAGGGGTATGGTTTTATTAGGGAAAATATAGTGGATGATTTAATGAAATATCACTCCTCCCTTGATACCAGAGCTTTTGCAACTAGTGGCATAGGGCTAGGAGGTTCAGGGAATMTTTGCAAAAGGAGGAAGTGTATCAAACACAAATTCAAGGTAATAAATGTGATTTTAGGAGATACTGTGAGGTTAAACGAAATAATGGAATTTGAGAAATCCTCACTAGTTGGAAGATTTTCAAGCCTAAAAATGGTAGCAACCTCTCTATAAAATTAGACAAAGGTAATTTTGGTGCATTATTAGGATACAAATTGAGAAGCATGGTTCTGGTTAAAGGATGGTTAGCCTAGTCCTTTTAGGATTCTGAACACACAGACAAAGTTCTATGAATTTGTTGAAAATAGGACTCCTAATCCCTATTCCTTAAAAAATGGCATTTGGATTTTGATGTGTATTCAACACATGTAGATTTCACTCCTATTTGGATTAGAATTCTAGGTCTCCCTTTGATCCTCTAGTATGAGGATATTTTCAAGGAATTTGGAAACACCTTGGGATTGTACTATGAACTAGATAATTCTGTCCAAGAATTATGATATATGGGGTTGGCGAGAATTCTTGTGGACCTTGACCTAGCCAAAGGTTTGGCTGACTCCATCATCATTAGAAAAGGGCTCACCTTATTTCATCAGGTACTTAATTATGAATGAGTTCCCAATATGTGGGAGGTGTCATGAGTATGGACGCCTAGTCTAGGATTGTGCTCTTTGATCCTCTATAAAGGTTTGGGTTTGAAATCCCTCTCCTCTTGTCAAAGATTTTGCACCCTTGATGAAAGAAAAATTCCCTCCCACTTCTTTGCAAGCCACCAGTGACGGAAGACATTCCATCACCGAACCTCTCAACAAAAAATCATTTGGTTGAATAATAAGACTCTCCCAAGGATCTACTCGCTTAACTATAAAAGGAGAGTGCATCTAGTATGGGAAAGATTCTCCCTCCTCCCATTTTTTGATTGATTCCTCTCGTCATTTACATTTTGGATATCGGGAAGTAGAATTATAACATGATCCTAGAATCATCTAAGGATACTTCCTCTCGAGTCTCTTAGGGTTCCAAAATCCTCAACCTACTTCACTCATCCCCTTGGATGGGTTTGGAGAAACCCTATATGTAAATCTCAAACCCCCTGACCCCTATCATCCCCACTTGACAAATCTTCCTACAAAGAAAATCAAAGAATGATCCTCTTATTCTAAGGTCTCAAAGTATAACCTTAGACCTGGTAACAAGGGAAATGGGGTCTCTAAAGGAACTACAGAAGGTGTCCTTGGACACTTGAAAGAGAAAAACCCTAAGGTAGGGTAAAGAGGTAGAAAATATTACCTCTCTATTTCCTAGAAGTAGCCTAATTCAAAGGTTAAAAGTGAAAGACAATGATACTGACTCGGGGCCCTTATAGAAATTGCCCCAGAGGTAGTTACAAAATGATTTTTCTATCTTCAAACTACAAAGGGCTGGTCAATCCCTCTAAGAAACTGACCCTCGAGAGTTTAATTGATACTCACAATGCTTCTGTCATTTTTTTGCAAGAGCTCATGATAGAAGGGGACAAAGTTCAAGACGTCTTAAAGCTTCTTAAATGATGCGATTTCAATTATGTGGATGCATTAAGTCATTATGGAGGGATATTTATATGATGGAAGAACAACTATTTTACCCTCTCTAACCCATGGGATTTTAATTCAAGGTTGGGTTGCTTCTCTCAATTGAAATGAGAAAAGAGCCTAATTGTGTGAACACCTATGAGCCCTACTTGGATCGTATGGAATATTGGGATTATCTCTTTTCCAAGTTGTGGATTCAGCAAGAGTTGGTAATCCTAAGAGGAGATTTGAATTTTAGTCTCGGTGCCTCTTAGGTTTGGGGGATAGTGACCTAATTAGACACTCTCAGATTTTCTTATCAAAATTTTGGAGCAAGTTAGCCTCCTTAACATCAAACCCGCCAAGCTCACACGAACTTGGACAAACATAAGAACTGGGGAGGCCTGAATATCGAAGTGGCTCGACTGCTTCCTAATTTCAAAATATATATTGGAGGAAACTCTCAAAATTCAACATTGGGTGTTGATAGAAGGGGACTCCAACCATAATCCAATTCCATTGGAAGTGGCCCCTATGTTGGGAATTCCCCCAGGTCCATTCAAGCTAAACCTTGAATGAAGATTTCATTGAAATATTGAAGAATGTCTAGGTTCCCTTCAATGATTTTCTTAATGAATCTATACCCATCCAATTTCACTTGAAACTAAGAAAGGCTAAACAATTGGTGATCCAACGGTCAAAGGAAAATAAGAAAATTTATATGGAGGGATTTGAACACATAATGAATTCACAAAAGGAATAGCTCTTTTAAATGGAAAACAAAAGAAGAAAGTTTCTTTTGGAAAAAGAAAAAAAAATGTTGCCTAAAAAGAAAGGTTATATGGCTTGAGGTCGAGGACGACAACATGAAATTCTTCCATTGTTTTGCAAATTGTAGGAAAAACATCATCTCAGTATGGAAAATAGACAGAGAAAATGATTCATGGGCTGAAAATTTTATTGATAATGCCTCAAAAGGGGTCACCCACTCTCAAAATCTTTTTAAAGAGGATAACTGAGCCACTATAGATGTCTTGCTTCAGCTTTCCAGTTTCTTCTCTAGATTTATAGAACTAGAAGACAATAAATACCTCATGGTAGAGGTGGGAAAATAGGAACTTATGAGAACCCTCCATAGATTTCATAAAGACAAGAGTCCTAGAGAAAATGGGTTACCCATAGAATTTTTCCTTAGCTTTTATGACCTCATAGAGGAGGATCTTTATAGGGTAGTGGAAGCCACGCGATTTTATAGGAAAGTATCGGTTGCCTTCAACACCACTTTCATTGCACTTAACCCAAAGATGGACAACCCAACCATATTTGAGAGTTTTCTCCCATTATCATTGTGAAATAGTATATATAATATCATCTCTAAAGTTATCTCACGAATAATAAAAGAAACTCTCTCAAAATGGATTTCTTTGAAGCAGTTTGGCTTCCTCGAAGGATGCCAAATTCATGAGGTGGTTGGTGTTTTCTCAAGAAGGCCTTTTAAGGTACCAGATGGTATTATGTAGAGGAGAAAAGGAATTGTTATAAAAATTATCAACATAAAGAGCACAATATAGAGAACAATGACACAATTGATTCCATAAATGACACCTTTATTATATTGATAGCCAAGTTCAATTGCCTCTTCGAGGGGGAAACCTCCAATAGAGCATAGCTAGAGTACAAAATGATTCCCAAGACAAAAAAATTCCATGCTTTCTACTCCTATTTATAATATTTTAATCTTCTAGAGAACATTCTAGATGAAGATATTTCTAGAAGCAAGACCTTTTATTAATTTTTCTTACATTAGATGTTTTCACATTATTGCATAGGCCTTATTTACTAGTGTCAATCACATAGAAAACATATTATTCTATATACTTGAGGATTTAGGGAGGATAAGACCCTAATAGGCTTTCACTCTGCGAAAATACAAATTTTAAGGCCATGATCCAAAGTAGACCTTTCCAAGGCCTTCGATAGAGTCATATGGCTCTTCCTTCAGCTCATACTCATTCATTTGGGTTTTAAATTACACTATGTGGCTTGTGTAATGGCATGCACTAACTCTATGGATTTTACAATTTTAATTAATAGGTCGACTTCACCCTTCTTCAAATATGAAAGAGGCATTCGACAGGGATGTCCACTCTCCCCCTTGCTCTTCCTCCTAGTAGAAAAAGGCTTAAGTAGGGATCCCAGGGAAACATCAACAAATGACTCTTTGAAAGTTATCTTAATTGGAAACTCCTACTCTGTTTCTCATTTACTTTTTGTAAATGACATCCAATTTTTTTGTGATGGCTCCAAGTGTATGGTGGATAAACTCAAAGAAATTTTATGCTTATTCTGCACAACTACGAGTATGATTATAAATTCCTCCAAGTATCTTATAATTTGTTGGGGCCTCTCTGAGCTTAAGAAGTACTATATCAGTCATATTTTACATTTATGACCTTTGACTTTTAGGTTGGGTTTAAGCACCTAAGTTTCCACCTTAAAGATAACCTATTTCTCAAGGGAGATTTGCAATGGCTCATAACCAATATAAGAAAAAAATTGAACTCCTGGTGCAACAAATGGCTATCACATTGTGGCTTCTTAGTCCTAGTAAAATTGACCCTTGAGGCATTTCCCATATGATGGATGTCTCTTGCTTGGATACTAGACAAAATTTGATCGCTCTTTAACCATGTTATTTGGACAAGAGATTGGGACAAGAAAGGAATGGTTCTAGTCTCCTTAAGAAATCTAGTCATCCCAAAGAGCCAAGGGGGGTGAGGACTTAAAAACATGCTTCTTTTTCCAAAGCTTTGGAAACCAATAATGCTTGGAGGATTATCCAAGGAAAATGTCTTTGGGCACAAGCAATAAAATATATGTATCTTGCCCCCTCTCCATCGAAGACTCGATCCAATCCCCAAATAAAAAAGTATAGAATTCTTCTATCTTTTGGAAAGCCACTATCACCACTTTCCCCTTAATTAAGAATTGGATAACTTTGAGGGTTGGAAAGGGGGACAAGGTCCAACTTGGCCTTGACCCTTGTATTGAAAGTAAACATAAGCAAATATTTCCCATCCCCCTCATACATGACCTCATATCAAAAGGTTTCTACATTATTCGTCATATTGCAAGAGGTCAAGTGATAAACTCTAGACAACAACAATGACTATCCTAGAGAGTTTTGGATCTCAATGAGGAATATGTTGAGATATATAACTCCTACATAGACTGTCTTAAAAGGTGCAATGTCTTCATCAACAAAGAGGAAGATGAACTCCTTTGGTATGCAAATCCCTTGGGGGGATATGAATCGAGGCTCAAATATAAATCTTTGGTGATGAAAGACTTCAACCAAACACCACTTTGGTGGTGGAAAACTCTCTGGAAATACAAACACCCTTCAAAAGCTAAAATTTTCATGTGGCTTCTTCTAAATAAGAGAGCCTTAATCTAGTATTTTCTACAAAAAAAGAAGTTATGAGGGCACTGGAAGATGCAACTTATGTGAATAGGATTTCGAAACAAACTATCACCTCATCCTCTCTTGCCTCTTCACAAAGAAGGTTTGGAATGAAATCAAAGGACTTACTGGCTTTAAATCTAAATGTCATGTTTAAGGACTTGGAATATATACAAGGAAACAAAAGCATACAAAGTCATGCCTCTCACATTGGCATGGGGATTTTGTTAGCAAGAAATGTAATTTTATTTTAGAATAAGGGCACTCTACCTTTCAAATGCACTTCCTATAGTCTCATTATTTTCAACACCTTTCCCCAATTCTCTTGCATCTCTCACTATGATCGAAGCTCTGATATAAACATTAACACTCAAATTCCCTAGGAATGTTTCGATGGAGCCTCCCAAGATGCTCCACCTAAGGGATGAGTGGGGTAAATAATCTACTTCTCACAAAATCATTTCCTTAGTTTCAAAGCTGGTACTTGTCATTCTTCAAACAACCACATTGAACTCATAACATTTGAATTGTTTTTAATCCTTGCTCTTGAAAAATGAATTTCTCACATACAAGTCCCTAGGGACTACCTCCTTGTGATCCAATGGATGAAAGGATATTATGAGCTAAGAAACTTCATAACAACCTTTGTTCCGAGACAACATGAAATTGCAATCTTCTTTCGCTCACATCACTTTTTCTCACGTATATAAGGAAAAATTATCCAGGCTAATAGACTATCCCAGGACGTTTTGGAGATGCAAGAGGGTACTTAGGAGATCAAAGAGTCCCTAGAGGGGAAAATTTCTTCTTATTTTCATGAATCATGGCTTTAAGATTCTCACTGTATTAGAGTTGATTTATTGAAAGATTTTCTTGTTTGAATGCTATAGGAAGAAAATTATGAAGAAAATTCTAAGCTATGTTGGTGTTATATAGCATTGTGGTATTGTTTCATTTTGTTTATAATTGCAATTAGATACTATTAGGGAAGCTCGGTAGCCCCTTGTTGACCAAAAGTTGGTCATCTATATTTTTTTGTTTCTAGAATAATAGTAAAAATGATACTAAAAGAAGATTTTTTTTGAATGATTAAAAGTTCATTGCATATCCCTCGGTCTCAACTTTGCCATGCATTTTTGGATCCAAAATCCAAGTCCGTATGCTCAATATATCTAGGTTTCAGTTTAACCTCCCAAAAAGTGCGTCTTCAATATGCGACAAAGCTCATTTTTCTTGGAACTAAGAATTCTTGGAATTGTGATCATTTTCGTGGAACCACGCCATGTCTCAAAACCATTATGGAACCTTCCATTTCTTTAATCATCTCTTTTGCACTTATGTTATTTCTATTACATTCACTTTCCTCGTTTACTCTTTCCCTCTATCTTATTTTTTAACACTTAGAATTTTTTCTAAGTCTCTTAACTCTCATCTCCTACTTTCCACACTCATAATTTTTTCTCATCTTCCACCTTCTCCTTATTTCTCCATATTTTCTCTACTTCTCTATCCTCTCTTATAACCTCCCAACACTTAGTTTTATTTTCATTNNGGATTATTAAGTAAAATTAATTAGGTAATTAATTGTCCTAACATGGTTTTAATTGCAATTAGATACTGTTAGAGAAGCTCTGTAGCCCCTTGTTGACCAAAAGTTGGTCATCTATATTTTTTTGTTTCTGGAATAATAGTAAAAATGATAGTAAAAGAATATTTTTTTTGAATGATTAAAAGTACATTGCATATCCCTCGGGCTCAGCGTCGGCATGCATTTTTCGGATCCAAAATCCAAGTCTGTATGCTCAATATATCCAGGTTTCCATTTAACCTCCCAAAAAGTGCGTCTTCTATATGCGACAAAGCTCATTTTTCTTGGAACTAAGAATTATTGGAATTGTTATCATTTTCGTGGAACCACGCCATGTCTTGGAACCATTATGGAACCTTCCATTTCTTTAATCATCTCTTTTGCACTTATGTTATTTCTATTACATTCACTTTCCTCGTTCACTCTTTCCCTCTCTCTTATTCTTTAACACTTAGAAATTTTTCTAAGTCTCTTAACTCTCATCTCCTACTTTCCACACTCATAATTTTTTCTCATCTTCCACCTTCTCCTTATTTCTCCATATTTTCTCTACTTCTCTATCCTCTCTTATAACCTCCCAACACTTAGTTTTATTTTCATTTTCTCACCCCCTTTCTTCCTCACAAACCTCACTTGTTATCTCTCCACTACCACTACATAATTCATCTCACTACACTCTTCCCTTACCCCCTTTCCACACTTAGATTATTTTCTTCACCCATTGGTCATATACGCCTCACTCTCTTACCCTCTCACCTCCCTCACTCCCCAACCCGTGAAACCTTCCCCGCTACCTACATTTTACCCCCCTCTCACCTCTGCTACCTACACTTTGCCCTTCCCCCTACACTCTCTTCCCTTACTCTCTCTCATTCACATTATTTTCACACTTAAACCATATTTTAAATTACCTACATTACACCATCAACCAATACTTTACCCTCCCCCCTACACTCCCTTCCCCTACTCTCTCTCGTTCACATTATTTTCACACTTAAAACATATTTTGAATGTGATTAAGATATGGAATCATTTGAATGTGATTAAGAAGATTGTATAGTTGATGTTGAGCACAAAGATATTTTGATTTTGAAACCCTCCTTTAATATTTTTATGGTTAAAAGACTTATTGTTGCACATAAATATTATATTAGGTTATTGAAGAACCATATAATTTCATAATTCCAAGCAATAAAGATATAGGGTTTGTTGTTTAGCATTCTCCTTATTCCAAGATATCACATATATATTATTCATCCAAAGAGGAGTACCACTCTATAAAAACATAGGGGGATTCCTATCCTCCTGAGGTTACCGTTTTGGTCTTAACAGATTCCTATCCTCCTAGCCATTTTTTTTCAAGATATTTTAGGCCATGCTTCAGATCAGATTGAGGAACCAAAGTCTCCATGGTTCAAAATTTTGAAAAGAAGATTCAAGAAGATTGTTGGTTGTTCTAGATACACGAGATTTAAAAAAAGATTATTCAAAAATGTTTGGATGACCTCAAAAAGAGCCAAGAAGCACAACAGATTTGGAAGAATGAACTTCCCGACAACTCCATTGGAAAGACTAAAAAATTCCAAGAAGATGTATATTATGACTCCTCTGAAGAGTTTCTTTCATATCATGATGGTCCTTTACCTTCTTCACCAATCCCATCAATGGCTTCAAGAGATGTAGTAACATAACCAAGTTCCCAAAGAAGAAGGCGACTACATAGAGGCCCTTTAAATTCGTCAGAAGAAAATTTTAAGATGCCTAATATTCCTATGAAAAAAAATTCTATATTATTTGGAAATACTTTGGAGGATGCAGAGCAACATTTGTATAGATTCAATTGTCCATGTCAAATTTTTAATCTTACTGAAGACAATATTATATGCTGAATATTTTTAAAAACTCTGCATTGGAATGCTCTTGAATGGTCCTGTTATCCCCGATTTCTAGGGATAACTAGGAGATCATGTCTTGAGGCCCACAGGTCCTAGACATGGAGTACCGAGAGCAGGATTGACCTGAGC
>SNQJ01S0027574.1:48346-60037 GCA_010110895.2 Picea sitchensis
CCTCGGCCTCCCTATTACAAATGGAGTCAATAGAAGGTCGCTATGGTCTGATATCATTTGTAAAATCAAATCAAAGATAGCAGCATTGGGTGGCTATTGGTTAACCAAAGGAGGAAAAGTCATTTTAATCAAGTCTCAGCTGGTCGCGCTCCCAATCTACCAATCCGCATTTTTACTGGCCCCCAGAAACGTCATGGAGCAGATCTCTAAATTATTAAGGGATTTTTTATGGCAAGGTGGGAAAGGAAATGAAAGCAAGATGCATTTAGCAAACTGGGACCTGGTTAGACGACCGATAGCAGAGGGGGGTCTCCAAATTCGAGATCCTGCCCTTGTTAATCTGGCGATGGGTGGAAAACTACTCTGGAAAATGGCTCATGAGCCCAATCACCCGACCAACAACACATTACTGTCTAAATATGCCCGAAATTCGTCCTACAGAAACCTGCAATTTGATTCCTCTGTCAACAGCACGCAAGTATGGAAACTCTGTTGCAAAAGCAACAATTTTTTCAATAAATCCCTGTACAGAGTGCCGGGCAATGGCAAGCGTATTTACATGTGGCAGGACAGAATAATGGGGAGCGATCCATTTGAGGGGAATGAAGACATAGCCGACATCAGAGAATGGCTATCATGCGTAGACAAAAACAGACTTTACGATCTCTCGATTTGGGATTGCTGGGGAGAATGGGCCGGTTGGGATCTCAACGGCATACCAGATTGGCTAACGCCTCAAAAAAATCTCCTTGTCGAATTGTTGGAAGGCGCCACTCCTGAAAACCACCATATGAGAGACAGTTGGGCTTGGGGACTGTCAGGCATCTACACCACAGTAGCAGGATACAAAGCACTTCAGAATTCAAAGGACAACAGTCACTCTCCGGCCTTCTGGAAGCTAGTCTGGGACAATCTAGCTCTCCCTAAAGTGAATTTCTTTTTCTGGACGCTGGTGCATAAAAAACTACTTACAGGAGACAATCTAGAGAAAAGGAATATTGCAGGGCCTCATAGATGCGAGCTATGCAGAAGCAACCCTGAAACAACCCAACACTTATTTCTGGAGTGCAATTTTGCCAAGGAAGCATGGAGGCTCTCTCTTTTGGACCTGCAGATTCCAGCCTTCCCTCAGAGCACTGTTGCAGAACTGTTCGCCTCTTGGAACAACATCTATCCTCATGGCATCCCCACCAAATCCTTCTGGCGAAAAATTTGGACAACAGTCCCCAAATTCGTTTGCTGGCAGCTATGGTTGGCTCGCAACGACCAAATTTTTAATGGAAATAGACACTCCCCTCTTCAGGTTGCAGTTAAAGCTAAAGCATTCCTCTTGGAAGCAGCCCAACAACAGTACTTCAAAGAAGATTCTCTGCTCCGTCCTGAAGAAAGGAGATGGCTTTGCCCGCTTGAGCCTTCTCCTCGCAAGCTTCTCCTCACTCCTCAGACAACGAATCCGGAGTGGAGAATAAGAGAACCCGAGGATGGTTTCATAAACTGGTGGATATCCAAAAATCTTACCACAATCTTCTTTGACGGGGCCTCCAAAGGAAATCTCGGGAACGCTGGTGCTGGAGGGGTCATTTACTCTTCGGATGGGATCTTAAGAGACTGCTTCTACAGGGGTCTAGGTCAGAAGACCAACAACCAGACAAAGATTCTCGGTCTCCTCAAAGCTTGTCTAATAGCAAGAGAAAAGGGAGTTAAAGACCTCCAAGTCTTTGGAGATTCAGAGATTCTTATAAAAAAATTAAACACGGAGGACCTCTTCAACAATGCTAGTCTCAATAAAATTCTGGGCAGATTGAAAAGAGTCCTTCAAGATTTCACCTCCTACAAGTTCTACCACATACTTAGAAACCTGAATGGCGAAGCGGATCAGATGACGAACAAAGGATGCTCTCTCATGAAAGGGCATATATTTATCAATGACAATAACTTCTTTCAAATTCCTTGAAAAGGCTGTAACTCATAAGATGAATATGCTGGCTGTTTTCTTTGTAAATGGGGCTGCCTAGGCAAAGACCCCTCCTATATTTTACAAATAAATAAAATTCATATCCGTTACAGTGAATTTTTTTTTTTTTTTTATGTAATTAAATTGTACAATATCAATATTTAATATTAATAATTTAATATTTGGAAATAATGTTTTTAGATAATGTTAGATAGTTGATAGGGGTCACCATTTGTTGGCATAGGGGCAGACCCGGGGTTCGACGCTACAACATCGCACCAACAAAACCCTAACTACTAGCCCTTTCGACAACACCTGCGAAGCAGATGAAGTCTCACCCGAGGTAGAGGCAGGGGTGGTTGCAAGACTCAGGTGTCTGCAACCTTAGCTGGGACACATATATGTGATTATATTGCTTACATAGTACTTAGCATAGATCATTCATCAATATTCAACCCTTAATATACTTCGCAGATAGCACATAGCATCGTAGTATTCACTTAGATCCAAGGTATTTTAGCACTTAACAACAATAAAATAGATCAGATCATGTAGATCAACACTAAGCATCTTCATACATGTCAGATCTAACATTCACACACAACTAAGAAGTACAAAGCATAAGTGGATCTAGCTAAATATACCAAAACATTTAACAAAAGAAGGAATAAACACATCAAGTCGAAGCACAAAGCATAAAACACAGATTTACGTGGTTCACCCCCTCCCCGGGGATATGTTCACCAACTCTTCTTCTTTATTAGCGTCTTCAATCAGTTACAAGCACAGAGCCACCAAAACCCTTCCTCACATAGGACAATAGATTTGCGTAGCTCGCTAGATCCTTCTTCCTTGCGCTTACAACACAAATCCTACTATATCTCCACATAGGGTCTTGCACTAAGCTCTGCAAGCCTATAGAATGCACAACACCTCGATCACACAGATCCCACTTGGCACGTAGCCTATATCACATAGATACAATACTCTACTAGATGCCTAGATGTCTATTTATACATTTACAAAAGTGGGCCTAAGCATGGGTAAACCCACGGGCCGACATCCCTTTCCCATTACATTGTCCCAAAACCCAAAAAGGGGCCCAAAAGTGGGCCGAGATCCCGTGATCTCTGCTTCGGCTGGTGCTCCATCTTCCGTCGAAGTCCCCAAAATAGTCAAACATGACCAAGTAACTCCAAAACTTGGTCAAGGGTCAACAACATTCGTCAATAATCGCAATCTTGAGCCCGCCAGTCCGGGAGTCCGCCTGTCAATTTGTATATTGCGGAACTTCGGGTGCTGTTGCAATAGAAGCTCAATTTTAATCCTGCCAGCCCGAGAACCCGCGATCCAAAATGTGGCTAAGTATGGAATGAGGAAGCCATACACACTTTATAAAATCCCATGTCCATACTTTATAAAAATACATATTTAATGAGTATAATTATTTATTTCAATATTTTAAATCTAAAATTTAGTAATATCTAACTTATCCTTTAGATTTCTTGACTTTTATTTTAATATTTTTAAATATGATCATAAACCTAATTATAATTTCATCTTAATTTATGTTTTATATATGATTAATAATGCACTTAAAAATTAATATCTATATTTTGTAAAAATACATGTTTAATGTAAATGATTATTTATTTTAATATTTTTAAATATAGAATTTAAAAAAACTTTGTTTTATTTACTTCAATTTTTTTAAAATAAGAGATTTAACATACTTAAATAATTTTGAGAAATTAAATTGTACAATATTAATAATTCAATATTTGGAAATAATGTTTTTAGATAATGTTAGATAATTGATAGGGATCACCATCCGTCAACAATCACAATCTTGAGTCTGCGAGTCCGATAGTCTACTTGTCAATTTGTATATTGCGGAACTTCGGGTGTTGTTTGTAGGACACAGAACAATAGAAACACAATTTTGAGCCCGCCAGCCGAGGAACCCACGATCCAAAAAATTGGCCAAGTACGGAATGAGGAAACCGTAGATACTTTATAAAATCTCATGTCCATACTTTAGAAAAGTACATATTTAATGTGTACAATTATTTATTTCCTCATGTCCATACTTTAGAAAAGTACATATTTAATGTGTACAATTATTTATTTCAATATTTTAGATCTAAAATTTAGTAATATCTAACGTACTTATCTTTTAGATTTCTTGACTTTTATTTTAATACTTTTAAATATAATCATAAACCTAATTATAATTTCATTTTAATTTATGTTTTGTATATGATTCAATAATGCACTTAAAAATTAATATCTCTATTTTATAAATTTACATGTTTAATGTAAATGATTATTTATTTTAATATTTTTAAATATAGAATTTAAAAATCATTTGTTTTGTTTACTTCAATTTTTTTAAAATAAGAGATTTAACATCTTTTAATAATTTTATGTAATTAAATTGTATAATATCAATATTTAATATTAATAATTTAATATTTGAAAATAATGTTTTTAGATAATGTTAGATAGTTGATAGGGATTACCATCTGTAAACAATCGCAATATTCTGGGTGTTGTTTGGAGGACACGGAACAATAGAAGCATAATTTTGAGCCCGCCAACCTGAGAACCTGCAATCCAAAAAGTGGCTAAGTATGGAATGAGAAAGTAGTACATACTTTATAAAATCTCATGTCCATACTTTAGAAAAATACATATTTAATGTGTACAATTATTTATTTCAATATTTTAGATCTAAAATTTAGTATTTAGTAATATCTAACGTACTTATCGTTAAGATTTCTTAACTTTTATTTTAATATTTTTAAATATAATCATAAACCTAATTATAACTTCATCTTAATTTATGTTTTGTATATGATTCAATAATGCACTTAAAAATTAATATCTATATTTTATAAAAATACATGTTTAATGTAAATGATTATTTATTTTAATATTTTTAAATATAGAATTTAAAAAAACTTTGTTTTTTTTTAAATAAGAGATTTAACATCCTTTAATAATTTTATGTAATTACATTGTATAATATCATAATAATTTAATATTTGGAAATAATGTTTTTAGATAATGTTAGATAGTTGATAAGGATCACCATCAATAAACAATCACAATATTGAGCCCGCTAGCTCGAGAGTCCACATGTCAATTTGTATATCGCTGAACTCTGAGTGTTGTTTGTATCAATTTGTATATCGTAGAACTCTGGGTGCTGTTTGGAAGACACAAAACAATAGAATAGATTAAGAGAAATTACAATGTTGAAAAGTAAATAAAAAGAAAGCACTGATAGAATTTGGTTGTAGCGATGTATTCTTTGGCTATGGCATTACCACACACAAATTTGAATTATTTAGTTTAAATAGTATTAAATTGATACATGTAAGCATATTTTGCATTTGTCCATGATAATCTTGTTCACTATAAGGTGGGAATAATCTTTACAGGTAAATTAATTTTTAATTTACTCTTTATTAATTATTAAATAAATTATAAATACATAAGAAAAAAATACAATAAAATCAATCACTTACTTTTAGGCATGGACTAATCTGCCATACAACACTTGTTAAGAAAACCTCTAATCACAATACCAAAAATAATACATAGTTGATGAGGGATTTGAATACTAAAGTTTATATCTACCTTTCTAGATTTAAATTATTAAACTAGCTCAAGTTGTAAATCTATATTTATATAATATTTGTAATATTTCTATTTATATTTAAATTTGATATACTCGAGAAATAAAAAAATATACCAAATTTAAATTTAAATAAAAATATTATAAGTATTTTGCAGTCTCAAAGTAATTTTCTTGCCATGTGCACTAAGTTTTGTCTCCTGCGATGGTAATTGTGAAGTACAAGTTCACGCGGTTTAGCTGATAACTATGTCTGAAGTGATGACAGTTAATAAAGATGGTATTAAAATTATTCCCACTTTTAAACACGTGGCGGTTCTGACATGTCGCGGACTATATCTCTCTTTGTCCATTGTTCTGGTACACTCTAATCTCTCTCTGAAACATTCCCCGATATAATTTTATTGAATTTAAATTTTTGTAAATTAAAAAAATGAAACTTTTCTGTAATGACATATTATTATGTTCAATTTTTTAATTAAAATGAAACGTGTGAACTTCATGAGAGGATTCTTTAATTAAAATTGAACATTTTCATTAAATATGACAATAATATAGCATTTGATCAAGAATTACTGTAGCCACTTAAATGGATGTCATTCTGTCCCAGCTCCATTTGAAATGTAAGTTTTGCTGACATCCAGTTTTTGGGGGACTTGCATGAGTGCCGGAACACAGGGAACCCTTTTTATATAAAATATTTAATAGTTTTGAAATATAAAATAATACTTTTTAATATTTAATTTTAAAATTATAATTATAATTTTATTTAAATGAAGTTTGGTGCATGTTAAATGTATATTTGGAATATTTTTTTTTTCAAAAAAAAAACTTATATTAGTAAATATAACACTTTATGTTACAATAATAATAATAACAATCTATTTTAAAGGTCACTACCAAGCCACACCAAATTGGTGTATGAGACCCCTTGTTTGTGGGACAAGGGACCCCTTTCCGCTCAACGATTTGACTGGTAAAGTCTACGGAGGTATACATACCTAGAGGTTCCAAAAAATAACTATTCTGCCATGTTCTTCAGCATCATAAAATTTACAGACTAATCATACATATTTCATCAAAATAAAACTGTAACTTTTAGCAATGTTCTATGTAGTATAAATTTGCCAAAAGTATACTTCTAGCATTCTGAAAACCAAAAAGAACAACATATTTTCCTTTGCCTTTTTATGCTATTAAATGATTTCCATTCTTTCAAAAATAGTTGAATCTCCTTCAACACCTCCAACAAAGTAGATACCATCCTCATCGAGAAGTAATGATGCTTTTGACAGTTGATCTGCTTCCTGATTGTAGGCTCTATAGATATGTTTGGCTCTAAGTTGACTGAAATTCCGGCTCAACATTTTGATTCTTGCCATCCAAGGCAAAAGAGAGACCACCTGTAAATCAATTTTGTTAGAAAACCATTCAATAATTACTTTAGAGTCCCCAGCCAGATTTAACTTTGATATATTTTTTTGAGAAGCAAAATACAGTAAACACCACAAAGCAAGTACCACTGCCATAGTTCATTTTAATCCTAAAAGTGCCAAGGACTGGACATTTAATCATTGCTCATGCACCACACATTGTAGCTCTCTCTTGTGAAGCACCATCAAAGAAACCCACAGGCCAGTCCCCACCTAGAAAATACGGCCTCTCAATCCTACTAACCTTTGTACATTTAGAATCTATAACTTCACCCAAATCCTGAGTTATCCTGTTGCACACAGTGACTCTATTGATTGGATGATCTTCAAATATAACTAAATTTCTGTGTTTCCACACCTCCCAGCAGATGAACCCATGAACCTCTTTGCAGTTCTCCTTTTTCTTAATCCAGTTCTCAACACAAACATCAACTTGCTCACCTTCCCAAACACTATCAATTTTTAATTCCAATAATATGGTAGCTCAAATGTTTTTAGTAAATATACAGTCCACAAAAATGTGTTTCAAATTATCCTCCTGTGTCCCACATAAAACACACCTACTAGGCCCTAAGATACCTCTTTTATATAAATTCTCCTAGGTAAGAATTTTCTGTTCAAATAAAAGCCACATAAAAAGTTTGATTTTTAAAGGTAAAAGCCAGTTCCAAATTTCACTATACTAGAACATTGGTTCCACTAAAACTGCCTCCTCCAGCTGGGCTTCATAAGCTTGTTTTGTTGTTACTTGACCTCCTTTAGTATCCGAGGACCATAGTAATACATCTTTTTCATTGTTCAGCTCAAATCATGTTCCCACTAAACCTTTGACATAGTTATTCCATTCATCTATAAGATCTCCTTCCAATCCTAGATCCCTTGCCTTTTTCCACCTTGGTAGCCTTGTACTAGCTACCCCCTGAAACCTTGCTTGTGCAAGGAACTCTATACCTTGAGCCTTTAAGGCTAGTATAAGATTCTTTGATCACTTATAATAGGTGTGTGACCCGATCATAGGATCAACCCCAATTCTGATTTCTCTACCATTACCAGGCTTCCAAACGAGCCAATCTGTTATTATGGACAAGGATGAGGTAAGTGCCCTCCAAATGTTCGAAATGCCATTCCAATTTTTTCCTCCTTCCCTGAACCAAGCCACCACAGATTTCTTCCTACGATACTTTTTGAGTATCACCTCATGCCAAAGACCATGATCCATAAGACATCTCCATAAACTTTTTGCTGCTAGTGCTTTTCCAAAAGTAAAGATATTTTTAATCCCCCACCCCCCTAGCTTCTTTGGTTTAGTAATCGTATTTCATCTTGTCAGATGAATCCCTTCTTTTGTCTTTTTCCCAGTCCATTAGAAACTAAACATTCTTTTTTCTGATAGTGTTTAGAATACTTTTTGGTATTTTTGCTAAAGATAACCAATAGACAAGGATAAGTACAACTTTGACTAAAGTAACTCTATGCCCAAGGCTTAACCATCTATGACTCCAATTTGCAATCCTTTTTTCAATTTTTTTCACCAGCCACAACCAATCAGATTTTAAATAGCAATTCGGTTTCAGAAAACACCCCAACTACTTAAAACCTGTATCTACTGAGATTACTTCAAAGGGCAGAATCAATTTTAGCAAAGTTAATTAATCTACTGTCCAACCAACTTCTAGAAAAGTCGATTTCTGTGGGCTAAAAACCATACCTGTTGCTTTGCAAAAGAGTCCTAGGGTCTCCTTAAAGACTTCCCACTTAGCAAAGTTCCCATTTCCAAATAATATAACATAATCAACAAACATTATGTGTGTGACAAAAATCCCTCTAGCCACTGGTATACCTTCCAATTTATTTTCCCTTACCTTCTCCTTTATAGCTCTGCTTAGCCCTTCTACAACAAGTAAAAACAATAAGGGGGACAGGGGGCACCCTTGTCTTAAACCCCTTGTACTTTTAAAGAAAGTAGTAGACTGTTCATTTATCAACACAACAAAGTTTGCTGAAGTTACACACCCCATGATCCAGTCAGTAACTTCAATGCCCAAACCCACCTGTAAAAGTACCAATCTTAAGAAACCCCAGTCTACTCTGTCATATGCCTTGACCAAATCAAGCTTTAACACCAAAGATTTTTTATTTTTAACCTTAATAGTATGCAAAACTTCCTGCACAATTCCAATTGCATCAGTAATCTGCCTTCCCTTGAGAAAACCAAATTGTTCCTTTGAGACCCCAACATACAGGATGTAATTTATTCCTTTGGCAATAAGTTTGGTGATAATGTTATAGACCAGATTGCATAAAGCTATAGGTCTAAAGTCGCCAAAAGAACTAGGAGTCTCACTCTTTGGAATAAGAACCAGAAAGGTAGCATTTAGTGCTCCAAACACCCTTCCTTTCTTTCTAGACTCTTCCACCAGCTCAACAATCTCATCCCCCATTAAATAAAAAAAAGCCAAGAAAAATTCCACTGTCTAGCCATCCGGGCCAAGACTTTTTGATGCGTTAAAAACTTTAAGAATTGTCAGAATTTCAGTTGTTGGGGCTGGTTCAAACAATCCAAGGTTGTCTTCCTCTGAGAACATCCTTGGATAATTCTTTAAAACTTTTAGTTGATCAGTAATGACCAGATTAGACTGTGCCTTATACAAGTTCTGGAAGAAATCAACTGCTTCTAATTGTAGCTCTTGTTCACTAGAGATATCAGTACCCTCTTCCTTAGTAATCCCCCATATGGTGTTATTCTGTTTCCTGGCATTTGCATAAGCGTGAAAAAACTTGGTATTCAAATCGCCTGAGGCCATCCAATTAATTCTTCTTTTTTGCCTCCAAGTTTCCTCTTCATGTCTCAACAAGAATAACTTCCTTTGTTCCTTTTTTGCTAAGACCACTTTGTCCTCCTCCTTCTCAAGCCCATCAGGACGAGTGGAATATAATGAATCAAGTTCCCTTTCAAGTTTAGTCAACTCTACATTTGCCTCCCTCTTCCTTTCTTTTTCCCAATTAATTACCAATGCCTTAAGTATCTTTAATTCTTGACCAGAGCATTCATTGGACTTAAAATCTCCCCTCCCAACAATCCATTCCACTTGGACCGAACTAATAAGTCAAACTCTGGATCTTTCAACCATATTGAGTTAAACTTGAAAGGATAACTGATTTTATTATGGTCCTGTTCTAGCATAAAAACCACCGACATATGATCAAAGATTTTGAAGTTACAAACCTTAGATCTATACCTCAATATGGTAAAACATTGTTAGCTAGAGTTATTGTTATGTATAATTTGTGTTTTTTTTTTAAGGAAAGGTAACTTTATTTTTTGAAGATAAGAAATGATAGAATTTTAGAAAATTTTATAAGAAAGGATAGAATTTTAGAAATTTTTATAAGAAATGATAAAAGTTTAGTTTTTATTTGTTCCTATAATTTGTGTTTTTTTTTTTTTTTTTTAATTTGTGTGTTTTTTTTTAAGTAAAAGTAATTTTATTTGTTGAAACTAAGAAAGGATAAAAGTTTAGAATTTTTTATAAGAAATGATAGAAGTTTATAATTTTTTATAAAAAAGCAAGACATTATTTTGGCTAGATGTTGTCTAATCATTTTATTACATAATTTAAGAAATTATTTTGTTTTTAATCTTTAATCATGAATGTAATATAAATCTTTCTTAATATTAAAAGATCTTAAAACATATTATTTTTTTAATAAGAAATATTATTTTACCAATACACCATATATTAATTCTCCTATTTGCAAACAAATGAGACTAAAATGTTGTGAATAGCTAACACATTTATACACAAATCAAATCAGCCTTATTCTACGCGTTGCCTGTTGGGCCTCCAAAATGTCATCCACTTTCACCCTCATTTCCATTATTTTTCTCTTATTTCATAACTTTGTCACTTTATAACTTTCCATTTTCATGATCATATGGGTTTCACATTAGTATTTTCCCAATCATTAATTTCAAGTATTTAGAGTGAATTTATGATTAAAAGTTAGAAAATAGCATGTATTTACTTATACCTAAAGGTGGAATGAGTTTGGTGATGTGTATAGGTGATTTGGAAGCTTTCAAGACACTCTTATGTGGCCTCCAATACTCAAATTCGAATTCCCTTCAAGATATGGAAGGAGATTTGGATAAAGGCCAAAGAGGATATGTGTCTTATCATTAGCTATTTGGTTGTAACTATATAAGATTTTTATGGATCTAGGGAGAGAATAGTGGATCTCCATTAATGGGGTAGCTTCTTATGTTCTTGTATAAATAGGAGAGCCTTCTCCTTTCAAAAGGCATGTGTGAAGTTTGGGAAATGCTCATGTTTTGAATTGATAGGTTGGTTTTTGAGGTTAGTAGAGAGGAGATCTTATATTGGAATGAATATGTAATCATATTCTTTTGAATACAAGACATGCTTCCATTTTGATCTCTATCTTGTATTAATATTATGGTGTACTTATTGAAGGATGGAAGGGCCCCCATGCACTGATGCCAGTACACCTATGTGTTGTATATAGTAGGTAAAAAGTTTCATTTGTATATTCATGTTATTTTATATTTATGTTCTTTGCTTTAGTAGTTTAGGATAGACAACTTCAAATCCTCACACATATTGTGTTGTGCCTCTAAGCTTATGAGCTCCTGGTTGACA